>ONZH01011878.1:0-203152 GCA_900303285.1 Rhinella marina
GTTAAGGGGTGGGCTGCTGTGGAGGTCCCATTTTAAGGAGACGGGGCAATGTTGGGGGGGGGTCATTGTTAAGGAGTCAGGGTGCTGTAGAGGTCACTCTCGATATCTTTTAACAACACACACAAACATTAAATGAAATAGATGAAATATACACGGGCAGCCGGTCCTTCAGCTAGAATATATATATATATATATATATATATATATATATATATATATATACAGTACAGACCAAAAGTTTGGACACACCTTCTCATTCAAAGAGTTTTCTGTATTTTCATGACTATGAAAATTGTAGATTCACACTGAAGGCATCAAAACTATGAATTAACACATGTGGAATTATATACTTTGATTACTGCCTTTGCACACTCTTGGCATTCTCTTGATGAGCTTCAAAGAGGTAGTCACCTGAAATGGTTTCACTTCACAGGTGTGCCCTGCAGGTTTAATAAGTGGGATTTCTTGCCTTATAAATGGGGTTGGGACCAGGAGTTGTGTTGGGCAGAAGTCAGGTGGATACACAGCTGATAGTCCTACTGAATAGACTGTTAGAATGTGTATTATGGCAAGAAAAAAGCAGCTAAGTAAAGAAAAACGAGTGGCCATCATTACTTTAAGAAATGAAGGTCAGTCAGTCCGAAAAAATTGGGAAAACTTTGAAAGTGTCCCCAAGTGCAGTCGCAAAAACCATCAAGCGCTACAAAGAAACTGGCTCACATGAGGACCGCCCCAGGAAAGGAAGACCAAGAGTCACCTCTGCTGCGGAGGATAAGTTCATCTGAGTCACCAGCCTCAGAAATCGCAGGTTAACAGCAGCTCAGATTAGAGACCAGGTCAATGCCACACAGAGTTCTAGCAGCAGACACATCTCTACAACAACTGTTAAGAGGAGACTGTGTGCAGCAGGCCTTCATGGTAAAATAGCTTCTAGGAAACCACTGCTAAGGACAGGCAACAAGCAGAAGAGAATTGTTTGGGCTAAAGAACACAAGGAATGGACATTAGACTAGTGGAAATCTGTGCTTTGGTCTTGTCGAGGTATATGGACATAATGTAATGTATTCTATTGCAAATCCTGAGTTTCCCACGTCTTCAGGATAATGTGAATTCAATATCCCGGATAATGTGATGAGACAAGAACAAATGTACCTTTATATACTTTGTAACTTTTATAAAGCTTGCGTATAATATATGTATATATTTAACTAGTCCAAGATGGCCCCCGTACTCTTATCAAAATGACTTTTTCAAGCTAGTGACGTAGAATGGAATGCAACTTCTATCCAATCAAGAATGATATTGTTTGCTATTTGCATGCTTACGCCCACCTTTCCTTTTTGTATCGAATAAGTACGTGTGTTAATAAAGGAAAAGCCCAGAGGCTGTAATGATTTTGCCACAGAAGCACGGCCAAAGGACTTAATACTGGAATCATAAGTCTGTGTTTTGTCCTTAATTATTGTGCGCACCCGTGTTCAAAAACAATTCGGAATGACTGACTGAATTCCAGAAAGGACAGGTTTATGTCCACCTCAACAGCTGGCGCCCAACCCGGGGCCCCCGAAAGGAGCACCAGGACTCGCTCGGTGTCCCAACCCTCGACCGATGCCACGGGCACCACTCCCTCCCGGGGCTGATCACCCTAACCGACCAAGGTAAGTTATATATACACTGTATGTGATAACTTACCTGTGGCTCGAGGGGGGAGTGGTAGTCTGGGGTTTAGGTTTTGTGGGGCCTGAGTGAAACGTCATGTGACCAGATGCCTGGTGGTCTCCGCCGGGGATTCCGGAAACCTACAGCCCCTCAGGAAAGGTCACGTGGGGATTCAGTCAGATCATGTTAGGGACCCAGACTGGCAGCGGAATCTGTGAGAACACATTGAAGTAGTGATTTAGGTGGCGCCTGGGTATTCCGACACGTTACGGACCAGTTGCCCAGAGCGTGCGCCTAAACACTTAGAGTAGTCATCTAGGCGGCGCCTGGGTATACCGACAAGTTACTCAGAGCGTGCGTCTAGACTAGGGATTTGGGCGGCGCCTGGGTATACCGACAAGTTACCCGGAGTGTGCGCCTGGGATTTTGGTGACGCCTGGGTATACCGACAAGTTGCTCAGAGCGTGAGGCTGGGGTATACCGACAAGTTACCCGAGTCTCAGACCAGTTAGTTAGTTGTTAGTTAGTGCGCTGAGTGGTAACTGTTGTGCCCATTGTTGCAACTCCCTCACGGGGGCAGTGTTGATTGCAGTTTGAAGTTTAGCCGCGTGAGTCGGCGTGTAAATTGGGGAGATCGTAGTGTGTTTCTCTCTCCCCGGGGAAATCGTAGTGTGGTCTCTTTCCCCTCCCCCGTGATTTATTGGCTAGTCGGAGGACGGTTAACTCAGGTTGGTGAAGACGGCCGCGCCAATGGGGCACTGTAAAATATGCTTCAAGTGTTCAAAAACCCAGCACAGTCTCCCGACTGGTGCTCAGAATGCTGTCAGTCTGGTGGAACAAAGAAGGCAAAAAGATATCAGAAAAAATGTGAAAAGCTTGTTTAAGATAATTGGGATGCCTCCAGGAGGCAGATTACAGCCCAGTGAAAGTTTGATCGATGTAGCGAGAGCCTTCTATAGAACTGCTTCAAATCAGAGGGAGAAAAAAAAAGGATGGACCGTGGAAAGTGTATTGAAGGGAGAAGGGAAGTGATTAGAAGGATAATAGGTTGGTGCAGGAAAAAATGGTTGATATGGTTTATGTAAGTGACTTATAGAAAGCTGCAGAATGGCGGATTTGACTCCTAAAGTGAGACAATGGGAGAAAAGGAAAAAAAAAAAAAAAGATCTTCTTCTTCAGTTTTAGTTACAGTCCCCCCTCCCCTTTGGAATTTATGACTATGACAATCCACTTGTTATGTCTGTGTGGACCAGAAATCTGACCTTGTGTGTTGCCAGAGAACCGACTAGTAGATGAAGGTCACACAGCCAAGTTTACTGTGAGCGATATCTGCTCTACTGATGTGATGATGAGGCCAAATTAAGGGTTAAGTTGAGAATGGAAGAAATCATCGCTCACAGGGAAGTGTTCTGGCATTAGGCCAAAAAGGAGTGAACACTGGACATTCGGCCTTGAATTTACATTATATTCTAGATGTCATGAAAACCAATGCGAGCATCAGCGGAAAATTATTAAATATAAGAATTTAGTCTGGGCAGAAATGTATAATGAAAAGACAAATGATTACTTTTACATGCCGTCAGCACGGCCCCTAAGATGGTACAGGAGGACCCTGCCGCGCTTCCGATGCAGACACATCCCCCTGCATATCACAGTCCCCCCACTAACCCCCTAAGTCTCCTCTTCAGAGGGGTGGACCGGTGAAGTACGTCAGTGCCAAAACCACACCCACGGCTCACCTCCTTGTATTCAGTTATCACACAAGATGGCACGTCCTACACGTCCCAATTTCCGTTCCAGCAGCCATCTTAACTAATCCCATTCCCACTCCGGTGGCCATCTTAACTCCTGCAACTTCCTTTCCAGGTGGCCATCTTAACTGAGGGAACATCAGTCCCCGCCCAGCGGCCATCTTAGTTACTGGTATTCTCCATGACACGGCTACAAGTGGGAAACAATGCACATAGATGCAAGTAGAAGCACAACGAGTACTCGACTTAGTAAATGAGGGATATAAATATAACTGTAATTAGTTAATATTGTTTGATTAGAAATCAGAAATTTTATAAATTAATAACTTTCCTTTTTCTCTTTCTAGCAGCTTGTAAATGTTCAAGAGTCGAGACAATAGTTTAACAATGTGTTGTAGGAGTGAACAACCGAAGACAATGGTATTACGTGCCAGCAATTGATTCACTTAATGTTTCTTTCTACCCCCCCCCCCCCCGTACAGGATGGTTTTCTGTGTGTATCCGTATCCAGGAAAGCTGTGTCTCTGAGAGTTGACTCATTCAGTGGAATGTGAATGAATGTAGCTTGAAGTTGTACTTGTGTGTGGACTGTGCGTGGATGCAGCAGAGAAAATGAAGGAATGTGTATGATGTACTACATTTGTTTTTCTTTATATGCGCATTGGGGATTTTTTTTTTTTTTTTCCTTGGTACCAAATATTTTGACCAAACTCTACATTTTATTTTTGAAAACAAGGCAATGAAACGTTTATGGGCCCTTCATGTTTTGTGTCTGTATTGTCAGATCTGTTTGTTTCTATGTTTGTCGAACTTGTTATATGTCTAATGTACTAACATCAGAGATCTGACCTCATGGACAACCAAGACAAGACTGACTCAAACAGGGAAGCTCACAGTGTGCGGCTAAAAGGGGTGGACTAAGGGGGGAGGGAGGAGGACAATGCTGACGTCACAGATACAAAGACAGCCCTTGTGCACATCTCCTAGTTACGAGTACTCTGTTCATTCAAAAGGAAAAAAAGAGTCCAATCATTTCCACATCCAGAAAAGTTGGGTACTGCTAAAAAATGTGCAAAATACACAATATCACACATTTAGTAAACTTCAAACATCGTTAGAGATCTCAAGAAGGTTGGTTATTAATAAAAAATAATGGTGTTGTGTTTTATTTGGTTCAAAAGATATACAGTACACAAGATACCCAGGCATTGCTATTGATTAATGTATTGAAATATGCAGGATCATTTGTCAAAATATCATGAGAGTTTGTTTTGAAGTATCCTTTAATTAGACCAGATTTAGAGTCTCACAAAAGTCCTTTTTGATTTGACAGAAGACCTCTTTGGTCTCATTGGTAAGTGTTATTTACATACAGTGTTGGACCGACAAACGTTCTAGGGACCTTTGTTTATTTGATCAATGATGGAGAGGAAACCACCTCAGCAACGGCTTATTTTAACATGAACTGAGTTTTTTGAGTTGACTTTTTGGAACTGTTCCGGTGCATCTTTCCTGTGTGCAGCTAAAAAGAGCTGGGACTAACAACCTCGGGGAAAGTTCAGGAGCTGCTACGTCAAGTCTACAAGGTGTGGTAAGACACAGTTGTCGGTAACCCGTCATCCAACAAGAAACAACTCCGACCACGGGTCAGCCATGCTGCACAAGGCCTTGCTGTTCGTACTATGGCTGTCCAGGGGTGGACCTTAACGGTAATCTGTGTGCCTAACCAGCAGAGCTGATGCAGACCAGTGAGGGTGGGAGGTCCTTGTGTCAAAGCTCCTCCCACAGTCAAGGTAACAGACTGTTTATCACCCACTGATAAGAGGCTCTAACATCTACACTGACACCTACACCTGCAACCCCTTCACATACATAAGGAGGGGTCATAGACTGCACTTTACAACGACAAGCATTAAGTGATGGACAAATTGACTTTGCACCAAAAACTTTTGTTATTATCCAAGAAGATTGAAGAGAAGACGACCACGGAGAGACACTTCTTGTTAGTCCAACACACAGTTTTTGTTTTTTTAGAAATCCAATGGTCCACAAATAGGTTTCTGTCAAATGATTAGGATAAGCCCAAGTACACAGGGGGGTGCCTGTTGGGTTTCAGCCTTGGTGAAGATTACCTTTTCCCCCATGTCCGTCTAGACACTCTTGACAATTAGAAAATCAAAAATTAGGGAAAGCGAGGATGTGAAGGTAGACCGGTCGAAATACTGAATTTTCCCCTCATAGTGTTATGTCATTTGTATATACATGTATTTAATGCTATACAAATATATATATGTCTCAGCTTTGTAAATGCTTATGCAGCTGTATAGAATGTCTATATCCTGGTATTGTTTAGGTAGGGTCAGACGTGGAAAACATCAGTATTTAGGGGGGACTGTCGAGGTATATGGACTTAATGTAATGTATTCTATTGCAAATCCTGAGTTTCCCACGTCTTCAGGATAATGTGAATTCAATATCCCGGATAATGTGATGAGACAAGAACAAATGTACCTTTATATACTTTGTAACTTTTATAAAGCTTGCGTATAATATATGTATATATTTAACTAGTCCAAGATGGCCCCCATACTCTTATCAAAATGACTTTTTCAAGCTAGTGACGTAGAATGGAATGCAACTTCTATCCAATCAAGAATGATATTGTTTGCTATTTGCATGCTTACGCCCACCTTTCCTTTTTGTATCGAATAAGTACGTGTGTTAATAAAGGAAAAGCCCAGAGGCTGTAATGATTTTGCCACAGAAGCACGGCCAAAGGACTTAATACTGGAATCATAAGTCTGTGTTTTGTCCTTAATTATTGTGCGCACCCGTGTTCAAAACAATTCGGAATGACTGACTGAATTCCAGAAAGGACAGGTTTATGTCCACCTCAACAGCCTGATGAGTCCAAATTTGAGTTCTTTGGTTCCAACCACCGTGTCTTTGTGCGACGCAGAAAAGGTGAATGCATGGACTCTACATGCCTGGTTCCCACCGTGAAGCATGGAGGAGGAGGTGTGATGGTGTGGGGGTGCTTTGCTGGTGACACTGTTGGGGATTTATTCAAAATTGAAGGCATACTGAACCAGCATGGCTACCACAGCATCTTGCAGCGGCATGCTATTCCATCCGGTTTGCGTTTAGTTGAACCATCATTTATTTATCAACAAGACAATGACCCCAAACACACCTCCAGGCTGTGTAAGGGCTATTTGACCAAGAAGGAGAGTGATGGGGTGCTACGCCAGATGACCTGGCCTCCACAGTCACCAGACCTAAACCCAATCGAGATGGTTTGGGGTGAGCTGGACCGCAGAGTGAAGACAAAAGGGCCAACAAGTACTAAGCATCTCTGGGAACTCCTTCAAGACTGTTGGAATACCATTTCAGGTGACTACCTCTTGAAGCTCATCAAGAGAATGTGAAGAGTGTGCAAGGCAGTAATCAAAGCAAAAGGTGGCTACTTTGAAGAACCTAAAATATAAGACATATTTTCAGTTGTTTCACACTTTTTTGTTAAGTATATAATTCCACATGTGTTAATTCATAGTTTTGATGCCTTCAGTGTGAATCTACAATTTTCATAGTCATGAAAATACAGAAAACTCTTTGAATGAGAAGGTGTGTGCAAACTTTTGGTCTGTACTGTCTATATATTTATATTATAGTGGGACACAGGATGAAACAGACTGCAGAGCTGGAGATCACAGTTTAAGATGTGGATTTCCTTGTGCAAATATTAATTTACTTTGATATAACAATAGCTGGTTTCTGCTCCAGATAAAATTAAAAAGATTGCAAATGAGAGATTCCCCTGTATAAACTTAGAATGCTCTAATGCTCTATTAAAAATCTAATATAGCCACAGGCAGAATCTTGTGTTGCTTCTAGAATTCTCAAACTTCCATATACATTGTCAAACATGGTACATAACAGTAGTTTGTAGTCTGTGTGAGTGTTCCTTCTATGCAGCTATTGATGCCCAAAGACTGCATCTAAAAATTGCAGTATACAGTCATGGCCGAAAGTTTTGAGAATGATACAAATATTCATTTTTACAAAGTCTACTGCTTCAGTTTTTATAATGGCAATTTGCATATACTCCAGAATATTATAAAGAGTGATCAGCTTAACAGCAATTACTTGCAAAGTCAATATTTGCCTAGAAAATGAACTTTATCCCCCAAAACACATTTCAACATCATTGCAGCCCTGCCTTAAAAGGACCAGCTAACATCGTTTCAGTGATTGCTCCATTAACACAGGTGTGGGTGTTGATGAGGACAGGGCTGGAGATCAATCTGTCATGATTAAGGCTACTTTCACACTGGTGAAGGGCCTGCCGCAGTGACATGTGTGGAGCCGGAACCGCGCTCCGGCCCCACACATGTCACACAGTACATACATATACATACACATAAACATACACACACATATAGACATACAAACACACATACATACTTACATGCTCCCCGGCAGGTCTTCGGAGCGTCAGGACGGCTCACACAGGTCACGATTCCCCACAGCGCCCTCTGCTGGGCGCCTGGTGGAATCGTCATCTGACGATTCCACCAGGCGCCCAGCAGAGGGCGCTGTGGGGAATCGTGACCTGTGTGAGCCGTCCTGACGCTCCGAAGACCTGCCGGGGAGCATGTAAGTATGTATGTGTGTTTGTATGTCTTTATGTGTGTGTATGTTTATGTCTGTATGTGTCTATGTGTACCCGGATCCGTAATGGACTCCATTGAAAGTCAATGGAGGGCGGATCCGGTTACCATTATGGTCACATCAGACGGATCCACCCCCATTGACTTGCATTGGGGGTCATTCCGGATCCGTCTTGGTGCGGATGCCTGGACCGGAGAGCAAACCGCAGCATGCTGCGGTTTGTTCTCCGGTCTGAAGACGGAACGGAATGCTTTCAGGAGCATTCCGTTGTCTTCAGTTCAGTTTTGTCCCCATTGACAATGAATGGGGACAAAACTGAAGCGTTTTATTCCGGTATTGAGCCCCTATGACGGAACTCAATACCGGAATTTTAAAACGCTAGTGTGAAAGTAGCCTAAGTAAGAATGACACCACTGGACACTTCAAAAGGAGGCTGGTGCTTGGCATCATTGTTTCTCTTCTGTTAACCATGGTTATCTCTAAAGAAACACGTGCAGTCATCATTGCACTGCACAAAAATGGCCTAACAGGGAAAAGTATCGCAGCTAGAAAGATTGCACCTCAGTCAACAATCTATCGCATCATCAAGAACTTCAAGGAGAGAGGTTCCATTGTTGCCAAAAAGGCTCCAGGGAGCCCAAGAAAGACCAGCAAGCGCCAGGACCGTCTCTTAAAAGTGTTTCAGCTGCGGGATCAGGCTACCAGCAGTGCAGAGCTTGCTCAGGAATGGCAGCAGGCAGGTGTGAGTGTATCTGCACGCACTGTGAGGCGGAGACTCTTGGAGCAAGGCCTGGTCTCAAGGAGGGCAGCAAAGAAGCCACTTCTCTCCAGAAAAAACATCAGGGACAGACTGATATTCTGCAAAAGGTACAGGGAGTGGACTGCTGAGGACTGGGGTAAAGTCATTTTCTCTGATGAATCCCCTTTTCGATTGTTTGGGACATCTGGAAAACAGCTTATTCGGAGAAGACGAGGTGAGCGCTACCACCAGTCTTGTCTCATGCCAACTGTAAAGCATCCTGAAATCATTCATGTGTGGGGTTACTTCTCAGCCAGGGGAATCGGCTCTCTCACAGTCTTGCCTAAAAACACAGCCAGGAATAAAGAATGGTACCAGAATGTCCTCCGAGAGCAACTTCTCCCAACCGTCCAAGAGCAGTTTGGCGATCAACAATGCCTTTTCCAGCATGATGGAGCACCTTGCCATAAAGCAAAGGTGATAACTAAATGGCTCAGGGAACAAAACATAGAGATTTTGGGTCCATGGCCTGGAAACTCCCCAGATCTTAATCCCATTGAGAACTTGTGGTCAATCATCAAGAGACGGGTGGACAAACAAAAACCTACAAATTCTGACAAAATGCAAGCATTGATTGTGCAAGAATGGACTGCTATCAGTCAGGATTTGGTCCAGAAGTTGATTGAGAGCATGCCAGGGAGAATTGCAGAGGTCCTGAAGAAGAAGGGTCAACACTGCAAATATTGACTTGCTGCATTAACTCATTCTAACTGTCAATATAAGCTTTTGTTACTCATAATATGATTGCAATTATATTTCTGTATGTGATAAAAACATCTGACAAACACACATAAAAACCAGAGGGCAGCAGATCATGTGAAAATATAATATTTGTGTCATTCTCAAAACTTTTGGCCATGACTGTAGTGCTTAAAGCATACCTATACTTTTAGATAACTTTACAGAATATGTTTCCTGCCTGATGGTCTTTTGGGGATAATGAGTAACATCTCTTGTAGTCTAGAATAGTTAATGGTAAAAACCCTGGACTTCAGGCTTAACTATAATAGTTTGTTTTTTTATTAGATTTGCTCTTGAAAGAGTGGGCATTTTGCTGCTATGATGTTCTACATCATAGCACTACACATGTCTAAACTACCTGCTTTTAATGAATGAGCAAAGGATTCTGATCAGTGGGTCCCTCCTGGGTGGGCCCCCTATGTTCACCTGTATCAATACTGTGATTTCACATCTGCCTCCTTCTTCACAACTATCAGCCTGTCTACAGATTCCCCAGAAACGGCAGCAGAGTATTTAGCAGATTTGACTCTGATATAGCTGGTCAGTGATGCTTTCAATAAACTACTAATGATGGAAGATGACGTGTAGCTAGGGGTTTAGCACTGGGGGGAGGGAGTTCAAATCCCGAGCGCCCCCAAACCAACTACCAATATAATAAATGGTGTTGTAATAACTGTATTTACCCCCCAAATTTAGTGCCATACAGCACCGCTGAAAATAATAGACCTTCTAAAAATAATGGTACCAGATACATAATGACCCATGTTGTGCCCCAGACAGTTAGGCCCCATTCACACGACCGTGTGAATGGGGCCGTATCTATCCGCAAAATTGTGGGAAAAGATGCGGCCCCATTCACCTCCATGGGGCCGGGAGCCGCGGCACGGAGCTAGCTCCGTGCCGCGGCTCTTTTGAAGCATGTCCTATACTTGTCCGTGCGCACGGACAAGTATAGGCATTTCCAATGGGGCCGCACGACGTGTGTTCCGAGCGCTGCGGAACACACGCCGGACGGCCCCCGTATATTTGCGGGTCCGCAGTAATGCGGGCCCGCAAATATACGTTCGTGTGAATGGACCCTTATAGTACAACACACAGTAAACGTGCTGCCACACAGTTAAAGTAGCCCCTTTGTCCTCCTACACGGTAGTAATGCCCCTTTTGTGCACCCACAAAGAAATAGTAATGCTCACCATTTTATTCAGGTATGTGCTTGAGGAAGCTAGCGGATCACCAACTCATTGCACTTGAGATTTTAAATTCAATAAATTCCTTAAACGAGTGCCCCTGATCTGCTTATACCTAGTATTCATACCCCCTTTGTGTTCTCTAGACAATACTAACGTTCCATTTGCATGCTGTAAAAAGTATTCATGTAGTAAAAAGTAATACGTTTTGCTGAGTGTACACTTAAAATGATAATGCTCCCCAAGTGACCCCTTAACGTCTTAATGGCCCGTCATTTTACAATAATCATTAGGGCCCCTTATTCTATGCCCCTGCTTTTTAACGGCGGTAAGTGCTGCATGGGGAGAGCAGGAGCTTGGCTCTCTCATGAGTGATGGGTTCCTGCTCTAATGGCCTAGATTGGCAGAAGCTCCGATTCTGGCTTTTAACCCCTTAGATGCTGCTGTCAATAGCGACTGTGGCATCTAAATGTTTTCAGAGGGAGGGGGCTTCCTCTGTCACCAACTGGCACTGCTACGAATGAGATACGTGGGTGCCGATGTCTATATGTGGCAGACGGGGGTCCAAAAAAGAACTGAAGGTCCTAATAGGCCATGCCAGAGGCACAGCCTAATAGTCTGTCTTTGCTTTGCTTTGAAATGGAAAAAACTGAAAAATAAAATTCTGCTCCACATGTTTGGTATTACTACATCTGTGATGACCAAAGTTATACAATTATCACATATTTTATCCCTTAAAGAAGAACTCCCGCAAAAATGTTTATTCTCTGACCTGTTAGAAAGGTTCATGATATAATCTATAGTGAATGTAATCTTCTTATCAGAGAATGTAATTGTGATTAATAACCTCTCTTCTTATTGTAGCTGGGTCATGTGACCAACTCCCTGACCTCCAACTGACCCAGGACAGAAAGCCAGTCACTGCTCTATTCATTCCTATGAGACTGAAAGTGAGGCTCCCATAGGAATGCATAGAAAATTAGACTTCCTGCCCATACATAAGTCTCTGTGTGAGTTGGTGAGTCTAAT
This sequence comes from Rhinella marina, assembly GCA_900303285.1. Classification (NCBI taxonomy): domain Eukaryota; kingdom Metazoa; phylum Chordata; class Amphibia; order Anura; family Bufonidae; genus Rhinella; species Rhinella marina. The sequence continues at coordinate 11,838 of ONZH01011878.1, forward strand.
TCCTAGTCACATGACATAGATAAGAAACTTCAGGATTATATAAGTCAAAAATACAGACACTGGTAAGAAAATGACATTCACTACAGATTACATCATGTACATTTCTAGCAGGACATGGAATAAAACATTTTGCGGGAGTTCTTCATTAAAGGGGTTCTGCAGTTTTTAAAAACTAATGATCTATCATCTGGATAGATCATCAGCATCTGATCGGCGGGGGTCCGACACCCGGGGCCCCCGCCGATCAGCTGTTTGAGAAGGCAGCGGCGCTGCAGGAGCGCCGCGGCCTTCGCTGTGTTTACTGCAGGCCCAGTGACGTCACGACTAGTATCACTGGCCTGGGCGGGGCTAAACTCTGTTCACATGAATGGAGCTTAGCCGCTCCCAGGCCAGTGATAGTAGTCGTGACGTCACTGGGCCTGCGGTAAACACAGAGAAGGCCGCAGCGCTCCTGCAGCGCCGCTGCCTTCTCAAACAGCTGATCGGCGGGGGCCCCGGGTGTCGGACCCCCGCCGATCAGATGCTGATGATCTATCCAGAGGATAGATCATCAGTTTTTAAAAACTGTAGAAACTCTTTAAGGTGAACGCTATAAAAAATAAAAAAAAAACACAAAGAAAACAATGCCAGAATTACTGTTTTGTGCATATCCACAATAAAAAAAATGAATTAAAAGTGATCATAAATCCCTACAATTATTCCAATGAAAAGTTAAAGCTGTCCCACAAAGATCAGGCCCTCATAAAGCTCTGTAGAAAGAAAAATAAAAAAGTTATTAAAGGTCTTGGGAGGCGATTTCCAAACTTTGTTTTAAAAAAGGGGGGTTTTATTGTGCAAAAGTAGTAAAACTTTAAAATGTATTTGGTATTGCTGTAATTCTGACCCAGAGAGTAAAGTTATCATATTATCTATGCCGCAAGGGGAACATCACAATATGTACAATGTAAAAAATCAATGGCGGCTTTGCTGTTTTTTTTCCATACCACCACAGATAGACTTAATAAAAGTTAATCAATGATTATACGTACCACAAAATGGTGCCAATAAAAACTACAACTTGTCTTGCAAGAAAACAAGCCCTCATATATCTACATGGACAGAAAAATCAAAATATTATAACCCTTAGAATGTGATGATCAAAAACAGAAAAAAATGCTTGGTCACTAAAGCATACAGGAGTAGGGGCTGAAAGAGATGAAGCCACCTGAATTCCCCCCTTCAAAAGAAATAACACCCAAAGGGCCCCCTTAGTAAGTAAGAATGTTGCACATGCCACCTTAAAAAGTAACAATGCACCCTAGGTACCCCACATACAATTGCCACCTTTGTGCCCCAGAAGAATAAAACTTGTAATCCTGTGAAGAGGGCTGGGTCCTCCTCTCCTCTTTCCTGCCAGCTAGTGTATGTGGCTCTGGCATCCTGTAGAATGATAGGGCAGGGAGTCTATGCCTATACTTCAATTGTATCAGTGTCCTGTGGAGTGTGGCACTCACTTGGGACAAAAACAAATCTTAGGTACACTTTCTAATGCTTCCATAACATAAAGGTAGGTTAGCATTGTGAATATGTTGCACAACAAATACCAGCATGTCTAAATACAAACTAGCAGCTTGGTTTTTGAGGCTTGGGCTACATAGCAATTAAAAACTCAATGGTACAAGGGGGCATGGCTTTGTGATTTTTATCACATATGATTGGAAGGCCAAATGTTGTGCAGCCCTTATCTATCAGGCAAAAGTTGTCCAAAAGTGTTGTGTAGATAGGCTAGTTTCACACTAGTACTTGAGATCCGTCTGGCTGTTAAGGCATGCAGTGGTTTTCTTCCGGCCGATTCTCGGCACCTTGGCCATGTGATCAATGAAAGTGATGTCACTGGCGAAGGGTATGCTGCAGCTAGGGAGCTCCACGGCCTTCTCAAACAACTGATCCAGGACCCTTCCCGATCCAATACTGATGACTTATCCTGAAGATAGATCATCAGTATAAAAAAGTTGGTAAAGCCCTTTAAGTGGCCACCACAATGTTTGTCGAATTCTCTATGCTACCAAACCCATAGCTAAATTGCATATTTGTGCAATTGTTTATAAGTGCTTAGCCTGGGATGCTATTTCTTTGCTGATTGCCATATCTTTAATTGAGTTGGTGCTATAGCCATTGGACTTATATATGGAGTCATTTATCGAACTGGTGTAAAGTAGAAATGGCTTAGTTGCCCATGGCGACCAATTAGATTCCACCTTTCATTTTTGATAGCTCCTTTAGAAAATGAAAGATGGAATCTGATTGGTTTCTAAGGGCAACTAAGCCAGTTCTACTTTACACCAGTTTGATAAATCTCCCCCTTAGTGTGTAAAATGTGACAATGTTCTTCAAATAGGATGCAATGCTGGGACAAAAACGTCATGGCGAAGTAGCAAGATCTCAAAGTAAGTGCTGGTAATTGATTTCGTTCTTCATGGAAAATTACTGAAAAGGGAGGACAAGGGACATGATATGGGAAATAGATAAAAGGATGTGAAGGTGAGACAGACATTGTATGTCTGGACGTATCAGCATTGAGAAGATCAAACACTTATGGGTAGACCACCATCTAGTTGCTACCAGTTTGTCCTGAAGGAAGCGTTCACTCCCAGCAATCACTTGCTAGCTAACAGAGGAGATATGCAGTGATCTCCTCCACAGCATGAGGAGGAGTGAAAGCTATGACATATCGCTCGTCCTCATACTATCTAGTGGTTTGACAACAGCAGATCATAATTAGACAGCATGAGCTGTCGCCTGCAAACAAGGCTCGTTAGCGATCATCTGCCGAAAAATCGGCAGGTGTAATACAGCCTTTAGTTTCTAATCCCCAATGACAACAGTAAACCAAAGCTTTATTTATCTGCAAGGACTTTGACCTTAGGTAGAGGGAAGGATTTTTCAGTTCTCCTTTAGAATATAAATTGACTAAACCTCCCCGAGTGGGAAACCCTATAAATTTCATGTTAAATTACTTTGGCAGGGCAGCATTCGCTGTTATTTGTTATATGTCTCTAAGAAGTCCTGCAGTGAGCTGGTTGGCTACATATTTATCCCTCGCATTAAAATTGCTGCCATGTATTTCTGGGGCTATAAGGCCTCTTTCACATTAGCGGAAGCACGGATCCGGCAGGTGAAGGGTGCTGCCGGATCCGTGCTGCCGCAGGGACATGTGTGCTACACATACAAATACACATACATACTTACATGCTCCCGGCAGGTCTCCACAGCACAGTACAGGAGCAGGACGGGCTGCTGGGCGCCGGGTGGAATCTTCCTATGTGTGCGCCGTCCTGCTCCTCCTGCGCTATGGTGACCTGCCAGGAGTCCCTATGACGGAACTCAATACCAGAATTATAAAACGCTAGTGTGAAAGTAGCCTAAGGCTGTAAGTTGTGTAATGGCAAAAACTCCACTGCTTTGGTGCCTTATCCTGCCAACTACTTGTGCTGTTTTTCTTCCATACTCAAAAAATTAAAGGACTCATAAAAATGTCTTACTGGCTTCATTCAATTGCTAAGGAATTATCTTTAGAGTTTTTGTGTAAGATGGACGACTTAGCTGGCGGACACACAGGAGGGACAATATATGTGTAACAAGGTTTGTCTACAGTGGAATTAATAATGCATGGTACCCATTGAGATAAGTTTTTTTTTTTTTTTCATTTCTTGCATAAGTTAGTAGTAAATATAAATACATTGCGGAATACATACAGTGTCGAACAGTACCAGCAAAGTATATGATATTACACAAATCTCATGTAAACTTGCGTATTGTTTCTGTGTGGAAATTGACCTGCATTGCGGATTTCCAAATGCACAGCATGTTAATTATGTTTGCAGCTTTAGCTGCGGATTCCACCGTTTTCAATGGAAAGGTGAGATCTGCAGCAAAACCGCATCTAATCCACCCCAAAAAACACTGTTAGACATTTTAGACTTTGGATATGCTGTAGAAATGCACACAAATCCGTGCGGATCTTATGTGCGTTCACCTGTACTCGTGTGAAGGTGGCCTAAATGTTCAAAAACCTCCCAGTCTGCTAAAATGTGTCTAGTATAACAGTAAAGGTACCAGATAAAGGAGGGGGAGAAACTACAGCAGACAGAAGAGCAGGATGTGAAAATGGAGAAGAGATTATGTTATAGTGTCCCTGCCTCAGACTGTGTAATGCTGTGAGAGGGGAAAGGGAATCATGTTACATTCTCTCTGTGTGACTGTAGGAAAGGAAGCCAGTAAAGGTGGATTTACATGGCTCGATATTCGGGCAGATTATCGGGGGAACACATTCCTGCGAACTCCTGTTCCCGACAATCTGCCATCTAAAGGTGCAGCAGATCACCTTATAAATGAGCAAACCGCTCATTCATCGGGTGAAACTGTCGTTCATGCAGACAAGTAAATTATTGTTTCTGGGCAGAAGACTGTGGTGTCTAAACAGCGATCTGGCGTTTAGAAACAATGCAGCTGTATGAGGACTCTGGATACTGTGCAGCGCTTTACCCCCACTGAACAAGAAGCCAGTTGCCAGGAAAGAACGCTTCTTTCCACATAATCGGCTTCTCCTCTACACGTATCCCCAGGACTGTGACTGTGACGAGAGGACATCCTCTGTGTCTGGAGGAAAAAAGGTTTGTACACAAACATAGAAGAGGATTCTTTACGGTAAGAGCAGTAAGACTATGGAACTCTCTGCCTGGGGAGGTGGTGATGGTAAGTTCAGTAAAAGAGTTCAAGAGGGGCCTGGATGTATTTCTGGAGTGTAATAGTTACTAGAGAGGGGTCGTTGATCCAGGTAGTTATTCTGATGGCCTGATTGGAGTCGGGAAGGAATTTTTTTCCCTAAAGTGCGGAAAATTGGCTTCTACCCCACAGGGGTTTTTTGCCTTCCTCTGGATCAACTTGCAGGATAACAGGCCGAACTGGAGGGACAGATGTCTTTTTTCAGCCTTATAAACTATGTTACTATGTAAAACTCCACCTTAAGAGGAGAGACGGCTGACCGGTCAGAGCACAAAGCACAGCTTTGAGACCACACAGGGCACGTCCACTCACTCAGCATAGTTATAGACCCCTTTCAGACGAGTGAGTTCCACACTCCGGACTCGCAGTGTGAGTATGTAGCAGCTCCCATCCTGACCTTCCAGGGTTGTATGGTATTATATTTATTTATGATGCTGTGTAACTTTTAGAGGTCTTGAATGCATTGTGTAACACTGACAGTATTATGTCAGTGTTATCTAATACATTCCAGAACTGTAAGGGTTACATAGCATCATAAATCAATATAATGCTATGCGACTCCATCAGTGGTGGGAGGACAGGACGGGAGCTGCCGCATAATCATGCCGCGGATCCGGAGCGTGGAACTCGCTCGTCTGAAAGGGGCCATTGAGAAATTTAGAGGAAAAAAGGAGTAAAACAATTAGAAAATACATATATATAAATACTAAGGCGTTTATGTGCATATTCCAGTTTATTGCATCACATTATCCAAGCATAAACTGTAGCTTTGTCCCCAAGAACCTTCATTTAAAGTTTGAAAACTGAACATTCTCTGTAGTTTTGGCTATGTACAAATAATGAAGCTCCTGGAACTATGTACACTTATTTACATTTATATAAGATGTACAATAATATAGAAACTTTCCTCAGAAAGATGTGAAATACAAAAAAAGTGTTGCGCTGTAAACAGGTTTGCACTTCCGAGTTTGTTGATCCAGTGGAAGAGATGTCCTCCAAGTCAAACTATGAAATAGATCTTCGCATTTCTGTTAAACAAAAAGTAAGCAAAAAAAGCAGCTAATGGTAGAAAAAGGATGAAAAATTGTCTGACTGCATCCATTTTTAGAGACAGACTTTAAAAAGCACAGTATGCCTTCCACTGACCACATGCTCGCTGTATAAAGCAGAGTTGCAATTTCACATTGCAAAATAGTTTCACAGTAGATCATTTGCTGGGTACTTCTGCTGATCTGCAGCCTTCTATCTTGTTTCCATGCAAGAGGAGCTGAAATAATGCAACTGTGCCGATAATTGCCCTCTGTAATTAAAAGTAAAGGGCTCTGATTAGTAAAAGCATCATTTCAAACTGTTCAAAATTAAATAGAAAAATCCCATATGATGCCTCTCGTAATTATGCCCAATAGCGTCAGTCGTATTGATATCTTTAGCTAGGGAGGAGAATCCAACTACATCACTACATCATCAATGACCTTTATTTCTAAGCATTTCATCTGAGAGGCCAGAAGACAGAGAATTGACTTCGATCCAAATTACAGGAAAAATAAACTTCGCCGTGAAGCCAAACTCCCTCGTGTTTCATGGTAACGAATCAATTTTCCCAGAAATGGCAATAAAAAAAATACATGTTCACTTCATCCATTTGTGTGCGAAGAGAACGTCGCAGCTATCTATATTGCAGAAACCATGTGAAATCTCATCACTGCCTCACTGCGCCCAGCCAGCATGATGACATCATCACATTACCACGTGAGATTTCGCGTGGTGTCTTCGATCAAGATGGCCGCGACGGCTCTACGCAAGCAAATGGATAAGGTGAGTATATTTTATTTATTTATTTTTTTTACCCTGATTAGCCCCTGAAAGACCTAAATTGTAGCCTCAGATGCCACGATCAGCAATGAGTGAGGGTTTCAATAATGGGGGGCAGCGCAATCGCTGTTCCCCATCATTGTGCCCACTATACAAACAAATGCGTTCCGTGACCAAGTCATTTGTCATAAATCGAATCAAATTTTTCATAACTTCGCTCATTTTTAATAATATTAATAATAATAGCCATAATGATCTATTGTGGAGCTTTACACCACTCCATCTGCTATTGAGCATTGTAATCTTAGGCTGGCGTGCAACTCTTTGGCAATGGGATACCAATCAATCAAGAAATCTGTGCAGTTTTCAGCAATTATTGATTGTGTTCTGACATTTGTTGAACTGACTTGCTCGAAATGTGGCATCTTATGACATTTTCCTGTTCAGAGTCACTGTGCTCTTCAGTATGACCCCTCTGTTGCCGATACAACTTAGAGTCTGCCCACATTGTGCTGTTTTGACCGCAGGAAAACTGCCCTATTCTTGCTGCCTATATGAACAAAGCATTTTTTTCATTAATATATAGCAGGGATCCTACTAAGAACTGTGTGTAGTGCAAGAAGAACATAATTTTATCACCGGGCCCCTAAGCCCAGAGGGTCCCCCATGCCAGTGGTGCTCTACTTTTCCCTTTATAAGATGCAGTGCATAATGGAAGCGCTCACTAGTATGCAGGAGGAGGGGGAGTGAAGTGCTGGTAGCGCTGTACTGTACTTACCCCTCCTCCTGCTCTCTCTTCCTGAGGCCCGCGCTGCTGTGTCCTGACTGCCTGCAGCGTCAGGACGTACAGAGCGCACTCTGACCTGACGCTGCAGGAGGTCAGGTGACTGCAGCGCGGGCCCCTGGAAGAGGTGAGAGCGGGGAGACAGCCAGGACAGGGAGAAAAGCGGCAGGAGAGGTAAGTTTATTTATTTGTTTTATTGTTTGATCTGAGGTCTGACATGGGGGCCAGAAAGGGGGGTCTGAAATGGGGGCCAGAAAGGGGGGTCTGACATGGGGGCCAGAAAGGGGGGGGGGGGTCTGACATGGGGGCCAGAAGGGGGGTCTGACATGGGGGCCAGAAGGGGGGTCTGATATGGGGGCCAGAAGGGAGGTCTGATATGGGGCCCAGAAGGGGGGTCTGATATGGGGGCCAGAAGGGGGGGTCTGATATGGGGCCCAGAAGGGAGGTCTGATATGGGGCCCAGAAGGGGGGTCTGATATGGGGGCCAGAAGGGGGGGTCTGATTAGGGGCCTGAAGAGTCTGAAGGAGGACAGATTAGGGGCCAGAAGGGTCTGATTGGGGGTCTGGAGGTCTAATGAGGGTCTGATTGGGGGTCTGGAGGTCTAATTAGGGTCTGATTGGGAGTCTGGAGGTCTAATGAGGGTCTGATTTGGGGTATGGACCCCCCATGTCAGACCCCCCTTTTTTGGCCCCCATTTCAGACCCCCCTTTCTGGCCCCCATGTCAGACCTCAGATCAGACAATAAAACAAATAAATAAACTTACCTCTCCTACCGCTTTTCTCCCTGTCCTGGCTGTCTCTCCACTCTCACCTCTTCCAGGGGCCCGCGCTGCAGTCACCTGACCTCCTGCAGCGTCAGGTCAGAGTGCGCTCTGTACGTCCTGATGCTGCAGGCAGTCAGGACACAGCAGCGCGGGCCTCAGGAAGAGATAGCAGGAGGAGGGGTAAGTACAGTACAGCGCTACCAGCACTTCACTCCCCCTCCTCCTGCATACTAGTGAGCGCTTCCATTATGCACTGCATTTTATAAAGGGAAAAGTAGAGCACCACTGGCATGGGGGGCCCTCTGTTCCAGATGCGACTTAGAGTCTGCCCAGATTGTGCTGTTTTGACCGCAGGAATAGTGCTGCACATTGCCCTATTCTTGCTGCCTATGTGAACAAAGCATTGTTTTCATATATACAGCAGGGATCCTACTAAGAACTGTGTGTAGTGCAAGAACATAATTGTATTGTAAAGCATAGACTAAACTAAAATGTAAGATAGTACTTACATGTGTTGTTCTTTATTACATGTCATCTGGGAATAGAAATTGGGGCCTACCAGATATTATTAATATAATGTTTATACCAATAGATGACCAGAGTACTCTACCAGAGGCCCCTCAAAAATGCCAGTGAAGGGGGTATCCCTTTGCCCCAACCCCCAGAAATCAGCTGCAATCTGCAGCACCACCACAGAGGGATGTAAAGCATTACATGGAGCCCAATGAAATCAATGGGTTGCCATATAATGGACGGACATGATAGTTCTCCTCTATTAACTCAGAACGCCTTAACATGGCATTTGAAAATAAGTTTCTAAACCAGACAACCACTTTACTATAACCTAAACACAAAACCTAATAAAACAAACTGGAATGTTTGTCAGATTCCCTCTCCCGTGGTGTATAGTGGTTATCAAGAACAATTCATTTGTAAACATTTTCTTACTTTATTCAAAATTAGGGCCATTCATTATGTTGACATTTTCCATTTCTCTTCCTTTCTTTCTTTTCTTTCTGCACTCTTTCAAGTTCAGCTTCATACATCATTTCTTGTATAAGATATTTTTCCCTCCGCATTCGATCTCGCAAGTCTTTTGGAAGGTCTGGTATCAGGTAGGAAATTAAATTCTTTATGCAAAAAACAAGATGCTGCAAGAGGCAAAATTTGTAATGTAATTTATATAGTGTCAAATACATAATTAAATATTGTATTGTCTGTCTTCTAAATCTGTCTGAAATTTAGAGAAACAGAAGTGGCAAAAGGCCTAAGAGGAAATGAGTTATTTCAAAGTTTGGCAGTAGAGAAAAAAACAATGGTACGTGTCCGTATTAAGAACCGTTTTCTACTTCCTGCCTGAGTTAAAGGGTTTATTAGGGAGTAGAATATTGATAACATATCCTCATCAATATGTGACTGGTGGGGGTCAAACTCCTAGTACCAATCAGCTGTCTGAAGAGGCCAGGGACATCACATTTATCGGTCACATGGCCTATGTGCAGCTCACTCCCATTCAAGTGAATAAGCATGAGCAGCAATACCAAGCACAGCCACTACACAATAAACAATACTGTGTAATACTTGGTACGCTGTGAGGAGGCTGCAGTACTCAACGGAGCACAGGCAGCCTCTTTAAACAGCTGTTCGGAGTGCTGGGAGCTGATCAGATATTGAAGAGCTATCCTGAGGATAGGCCATCAATATTGTACCTCTGGAAACCCATTTAAAGGTGGTCATATGTACTAAAAGGAAAACTACCAGTGACTACAAATAATTTATTACAAAGACACAGTGGTCAGTAAATAATGAAGTCAATGAAAATAAAGCATCAGAAGATCTAGAAGATTTAAGTAGGAATTCCAGAGCAGCACGTGGGTATATATTTTATCGTTAACAGATTATAGAATAGTGGAGTAAAAGCTTAAATGGAGTATTCCTATTATGCACTCGTAGGCATTTATGGCAAAGCCACAGGATATGCCATAAATGCCATGTGGGTCCCATATATGGGACCCTCGCCTACCAGGAGAATGGAGATCCTGCAACCCCAGGCCACTGATTTACACTGGTGACCAGAAGAGGTTGCCATGTTGTGAGTGGCTCCTTTCACTGCAGTTTACTGGAGTTAAGGAAAGTCTCAAACTTGTGCTGATCTTTCTGTAATAGAGAGAAAAATGTAGATGCATGTAGAAAGGTCTAGAAGCATGACCACCTATCCATTGAAAGGGGTAAAACAGGTGCTGGTATTCAATGGAAAAAGATGGGAATGCCCTGTAAAGCTTTTGGATCACTGTTACTGCTCTAAATCTGTATGCTTAAACGCAATATTCCGCACATAAAAATATACTTGGGGTTGTCAGTTTATAATATTAAAGATACATATTTGTTTATTTATTTGCATTAGAAATACTTTTGTAAAACGGGGACCAGTAGGAGCAAGATCATATTACTTTCTGGTGATGCTTACAGTAATGCTAGATTTGTGTCACCTTTTTTTGTCTCCCTAGTTAACAAATATACAATAAAAGTGTATAAAAATAATAAAAATAAAAGAGTGTGACAAGTTCCAACAATAATGACAATAGCAAGTAGAAATAATTAAAGGAGAACTAAAGCCAGAATCTAAGCACTAAAAACAACAAAATGTAACATAATCTCATGTGTCTTTGTAATCTGCTCTTGTTTCGTCAGATACCAGACAATGAAAAATACAATAGAAACGCAGTGCAGGAGGGTACTGGGTTTAGCGTGGATAATGTTTGTGTATACAGGGGATGTGGCTGTTTTGCTGTAAAGACTCTTCTAGTTAGTAATAGTACCAAATGGAATTGGTGTAACTGCTTTGATTACATAATACTAAAACTAACAAGATAAATCCCACTGCCATTCCTAAATATTGCCATAGCGAGGCAGATTTGCCTTTCAGGATCCTAGGAAAACTATATCACCACCATACGGAGCTGTAATAGACTACATAATACTAAATCTACCAAGATAAATCCCCCTCCCCATTCCTAAATTATGACATAGCCAGGCAGTTTTGACTTTCAGGGTCCTGGTAAAGCTGTGTTACCACCATGTGGAGCTGTAATATACACTACAGAATGCAAACTATACCAAGATAACTACCCCTCCTCACTAAATATATACAAATATAATCCAGAGAGAACTACAACTCCCATCATGTCCAGAATATTATTATGGGGCATCAGTGGTCATTGCATGGAGAGGGATATAAGAGAGAACTACAACTCCCAGAATTTCTGAGATATTATTATGGGCTATCAGAGGATATTACTGGAAGTGAGAAGGAAAGGACTACAACTACTAGTATTTGACTACTTATTAAAGGACCCAACTAACCTGTCACATACACACAGTACAGGAGCTCCGCCCACATGGCATATGGTGACATCACTAAGGTCCTTACCACTTCTCTGCACTGCTGAGATCTCAATAAATGGGTTGAAATGAAATTGGCTGAAGTGGAGTGAGTAAGTTGAAAAGACTGGAAGGTTATCTGAGAAGCTGCTGAAGTTTTGCAGCTTCCATACTCTTTTACAGTGTCTGACAGTCTGTTAAAGTGAATGCAGCGAAATCCCTGCCCCCGAACCAAACTTCCTGTCTGCCTGTAAACTCTGCTAGTGCACAGAGTTGATCCCAAGCCAAAGATGGAGCTAGAGGGAACAAGGAGATCCTTCACTAACTGCAGGATATCTGCTTTCTGCAGCCACTGGCAGATGTCCATGAAGAAAGGACTACAGACAAACTTTCCAGAGCAGTTTATGCTTCATTTTTCTTTTTTTTTTTTCAGGGTTTAGTAGCCCTTTAAGCGATCATGGGTTATAACATCTTACCTCAAATACAATGATAAAAGCTAAGCGTGCAGCAAGAACATGCCAAAACTGTAGAGTATAAGCATAGGGCTCAGGACCATGAGGTGAATCTCTGTAGTCCCGGTACCTTGAGAATACAGAAAATGACTTACTATATAAGACATATACAACAACAAGGAAACAAATAAAGAATACGTTTGGTGGAGATTTATGAAAAACGTCTAAAAGAAAAACTGTCTTTGTTACCCAATGCAACCAAATCATAGCAGCTTTCATTTGGTGTTTGTAAAAATAAAAGCTGTGCTGTGACTGGTTGCTATGGGCAAAAAAGACAGTTTATTTTTTCAGACAGCTTTCATAAATGTTTCAGTATTCATGCGGGAATGTTTGTTACTAAATCTATCAGTCTTACCGGCAGTATTTTACAGGAGCTCCATTAAATCTTCTTACGTGAAATTCCGAATCTGATCGATTTTCAAAATCACTGACTTGGAAGACAGAAAGGCTGGCATTTACATAGCCAACCATACACCTTAGCAGAAAAAAAAGATAATCATTGTGGCATGATTGTAAGGGGTATAATTTGAATGATAGCAATTTCCTCCCTTACTTTTGCATACTAATGTAATTACTGTTGCTCTGCTGCCATCTACTGGTCAAACTTGGCAATCACTTTTACATACTGAAATAAGAAGAATCCTGAATGATGTCACTTCCTGGGAGTGGCCAGTCTCTAGAAGTATGGCTGAAAAGCTGTGTCAGAAAGCAGAGTAGACTCAGAAATGATCTATTGTTTTTATATTTAACATATTTTTAAAGAATTTTTGGTGATTTTATTTATAATTTTCCATATCATTACTGTATCTATATTTAGACAAAAAACATAAAATCCTGCCGTTTTTGCACTGTCCACTAAGCCTAATAATCGGCACCACTTCTTGGTCTATACAGATCACTTTACTGCAGTTATCTGCTTATCTATTATTCTAATTCTGCCCATAATGATATCACCTCTGTGTATAGATAAGACTTGATCCACCATTCACAATAGATGACTGTCACAGTTTATCTATTCTTTCCTTGTACAGGTCACAGAGCATGTCTAGCAAACTCTCCCACAGAAGTTAATGAGGTCCCCTCCTGACCATTGTGTTTATGGCCCATGGGGCTGCCGTAAAGCAATTTTCTTAATACTTTCTAAATGCTGTTAAGAACAGCTCAGGCAAGATGGTGGCCCCCATAATACTTTTCAGGAAATAGAATTAAAAAAATCTGCAATGAGAAAAAAAAAAAGAAAGGGATATGTTACTATCTGGTTTTAACTGGCAGAAAAAAAATTAGGTGACAAATTTGGTGACAAAGCTTTCTCGCAGCTTAGCCTGTGCCATGTGATGTCATGTTCACCGGTCGCATGGCGTTGGGACAGCTCACACCCATAGAAGGGATTGGGGCTGAGCTGCAATATCAAAAACAGCTGCTATACAATGTACGGCGTTGTGATTGGTAAGCTGAGAGAAGGCCACATCACTACTGTGAGCGCTGATTCCTTCTCAAACAGCTGTCTATAATGTCGGACCCCAACCAATCAGATACTGCATACCTATCCAGAGGATAGGTCATCAGTATAAAAGTCTTGGAAAATCCTTTTAAATATGCTTGTGTTTTAGCTACCTGTTTACATGTGTTCCTGTTCTTACTGTTTGTTAATGAGACTATACTAAAGCATGTGTACGGCAACTACAGTACTTTCTGAAAAGGTTCTCCAGTAAAGTTCTCCAGTATGGCCTCGTTCTCTCTCAGCCTGGTGTAGACAGGGGACAATCACCACATCCCTAACACGCTGGGTTAAATGTGAATGACTTTTACTGTACGAATTACATTGTACAGTAAGAATGTTAACTGCATGGCTCTTCAATGTATTAATACGCAATCATGGAAAATATGAGAAAACTTACTTTTCTCCAGCTTGTCCTTGACCAGCACATGGTCCATACTTATATGCATACACCAGTCGAGGAATGAAGTCTGAGGTAATAGCAATGACAAATGCATTGGTGATAACTGATAAAATCCCGATGCCTTCTAGAATCCCATACCAGATACCTGAGAGAAGAAGAATTCATTTATTAATGGTTCTCCATTAGACTTTACATTTAATGTTACTGTCTGATTATTCCTTTGACACTTTTGCCAGCTACAGCATATACCACCATACTGTATTCTAAATTGCTTGAAATGAGGCAAATATAAAAAAAAACATGGATAGATTACCATTTTGACATACAGAACTGCACAGATTCCACAATTATTGAGGTGTTGACTCTTAATAATTGTGGCGGATGCCAGTGGGGGATAGATCAAGACTGGCATGTAAAACACTGATCTTATTTAAAGGGGTTTTCCGAGATTTTTTTAAACTGATGATCTATCCTCTGCATAGGTCATCAGAATCTGATCTCTGGGGTACCAAGGGACTGCCACCCAGGACCTCCGCTGATCAGTTGTTTGAGAAAGCACTGGCACGCTCAGTAGTGCCATGGTCTTCTCAAAGCTTTGCCTAGGCCATGTGATGTAATGTTAATCAGTCACATGGCCTAGGCTAGCGTGTAATTGGGGCTGAACTGCGATACAAAGCACAATCATGTACGGTGCTATGCTTGATGAGCTGAGAGAAGTCTGTGGCGCTACTGCGAGTGGCAGTGCCTTCTCAAACAGTTGGTCAGCACAGTCTCAGGTGTCGGACCCCCACCGATAAGATACCAATGACCTATCCAGAAAACCCTTTTAATGTTCCCCCATGACTATAGAAGAAGTATGGCTGTATATAGTATATCAGTAGTGGTGGAAATTATAGTGTTGAAACAAGCTGCAGACGGCCATAAATTCCAAAGCCATTGATTGAACTGCCATGTGGCAGATCTGGAAGTTACATACTTAAACAAGTCAATGCAAAACACAACCCATTAAAGGCTGTAAAACCCCTGACATGGCATCTTCTCTGTATGAGTATTGAATAAGAGCAATTCACATTACTGTTTAGCATAATCATACTAGACTGCACATTGATGAAACATTCAATCTGACTCACCTATGTCCTTGGCTCGTGAAGCTAATGGTCTCCTCCACTGACTGATAAATTTGTAAGCATCAAGACGGATTTCAATGATGTTGTTAAGTAAGGCAAGGAGTGGTGCAAGGGGAAAAGCAGCCACAAAGATAGTTGTGAAGCCAAACTGAAGAACTGTCAAACAAAAGTAAAATAATATTAATATAAATGTACCACCTGCTATCAAGATTACGCCTCAGTGCACTATTTCTAATAATCCTTCTAATTAGTACTCATGAGCATGGTCATATCATGGATCCATGTGGTATAGAACTGGAATCTGGACCTATATAATTCAATAGCATGCACCAGATTTTATAAAGAGGCAGAGATTTTTACTCACATATTCCAGAAGAATCCACAACATGAACCATCATTGTGTCAAGCTCTATTCCATACTGTGTTACAAAGGTAGTCTTCCCTAGAAACATTGCCTTCTTTTTTGGAGAACATACGGTAGCACCTCAAGGTAGTGCATGTGCCTTTTCACTGACCTGACTATAACACTATGAGTGTTGAAACCAAATTTTGTTGAAACAACATAACTATGCTATGGTTGTACTGTTCACTCTCCAGACTTCAGAAATGTATACCACAAATAATAAATATATTAAAGGTTATGGACACCCTTGTGGTCATTTTTATTATTACCTTCTACTCATTTTGGGCTTAAATCATAATTTTCAGTTGGTCTATTAAACATTGTTTAACAGTTTTCCCTGTACAGCTTTCAGTTTCTGTGTACCCTCCATCACAATGAAGAATTGCTCTGCCAGCAGGATGCAGTATGTAGCACTTAAAGGGAACCTGTCATCTCCGAAACACCCCCTGAACTAGAGTAAGCGTTGTATAGTGTAAGTGATGCTGAATCCAAATATGTAAGTTTTATCTTCATACTCACTTCCATTCCGACGCTGTGCTCCCACAAACCAGCAGTAAAATGAATTGAGAGGACTCTTCTTTGAGTCCTCTCCATTATGTGAGTGAGCACTGGAGTCCTCTGAGTGCATTTTACTGCTGGTTTGTCAGAGCACAGAGTCAGAATGGAAGTGAGTATGACGATAAAACTTACATAATCGGATTCAGCATCACTTACACTATACACCGCTTACTCTAGTTCAGGGGGTGTTTCGGAGATGACAGGTTCCCTTTAAACTCCTGACAGGTCATAAACACTCAATATAGCTCAATTCCTATCACTTTGATAACATTGAGTTATAATGAGTGTTTATGAGTGTCAAGAGTTCAGAAAACATGTCAATTCTAATTATTTATATGGTGGTAAGCCTTCTGATATGGTGGTCTGTGCCTTTACACAGACCCTCTACCTCCATGTGAATAATCTCTGAGCACCATGGTCAATAAGTATATTTTATGGAGATTGCACCTTGACAGATTTTGCACTTTTGGAACTTTACAATGGGATTTTCCATTTTATATTATCCATATCACTCCTATTAGAATTGTTCAGAAGAACCTTGCACTTTACAATGTCATGTGGAAGATGATATGTGATTGAAGATAATATAACATTTGCAAACCAAGTTACACTGGATCTGTGTGTTTCTTCTGAATGGGACTGGTTGAAGAGGAATAGAGGACCTCTTTTACACACTGTAGTGCAACGCGTTTGGTTCCCAATATAAATTTATTGAAGTAGGCCAAACGAAGACAACACTCTTTTCTATTTGGAGAACTCTTCAGACAGTATCCTTGTGCATTTTCCTATTCCAACCGCCAATGACAAAGGAACTGAGCTTACTCATTTCAAGGTATTCTTCAAATAATCCATACGCATTAATGGGCTGCAAATTATAATCTTTCTCCCACTGGGGAAAACTAGCTGTCCCATGTGCGCCATGTTCTTGCCTTAATCTTCTACGTGTCCACCAATTCTGGATTAACCTAAATCATAACCAAAGAAATGGAAATATTACAATTTTTTTTTTGCAATAAGGCTTGTGTTGAACATTAACTTATGGATCACCTAATGCAACATATTCCTAGGGCAACTACCATACATCTTAGCTTTACAATTACAGTAAATTTAGAATGTTCAACATTTTTCTTTACTTACTAAACTTTGAGCAAAAATTAACATGATGTACAATGCACTTAACATGTGAAAATATATGATTAAAATGCCCTAGTAACTAAAACATTTAGTCTAGCTGTTGCAATATATGATACATACAGTAAAAGTCATATGCATTGTGTTTTATATGTGAATAGTGACTTACGGATAGCCAAGCTCCATGAAGTTATTCAATGTTTGCTTCAGTACCATTATTATGCCCATCTGCATGCATAAGTCAATAAGGCATCCACTGGGGTGACACTGAAAATGAAATAAAAAATGAATCAGTTTAATTAATTATAACACACCTTGTTTTTACAGAAAGGAAAGCTCTGGCTTGGAGCCATTTTATAAAATATATTATGGTCCTGGTTAAATAGCTGTTTCCATATACAGCAGTTTCCTTTTACATCTAAAGTGATACTGGTTTGAGAAAGGAAGGAAGGAAGGAAGGGAGGAAGGAAGGAAGGGAGGGAGGGAGGGAGGAAGGAAGGAAGGAAGGAAGGAAGGAAGGAAGGAAGGAAGGAAGGAAGGAAGGAAGGAAGGAAAAATGTATTCAACCATGTGGACGCAATGTTTCAGCTCAACATTAGAACCTTTCTCATGCTCATGCTGTTGGCATTTTTTAACTTTTGAGCAATAGTCTAGTCTAGTCCCCATAGGCGTGCAACCTATGTTTGTTTTGTGTTTTATTCTTGTGCTGCCATTTTTCTACTTTTAGATAGATAGTTATGAGATAGATAGATAGAAAGATAGATAGATAGATAGATAGATAGATAGATAGATAGATAGATAGATAGATTGATATATAGACACAACATACACCAACCTCTTCCAGTCGCCATCTATTTATGAGCCTTAAATAAGCACCCGGTCTTCCGGTAAACCTGTAATGATAAAAATGTGATATGAATATTTGAATCAAACTGGATCAATAGTTCAAAGGCAAGCCTATGTTATGGCATCTATAAATGTGTCTGATTCTAGTTCATATAGCTGAACCTGCAAGAGTTAACCTGGCAAATGTGCTGGAATTAGTGAACCACTTTATAGCCTGTAATGGCTTACATGGATGTCTGCCATAGCTAATCTGCACCAAAACAACAAATGCCAATTTAATTAAAAAAGAAGCCTATATAAATAATACAAGGGCACTGCTTTACTGCTGCAGCAGGAGAGACGCTGAAAAACAGATTTAACATCTGAACTTAGAGGCTACACACCCTAGGCCACATACAGGACTTTTTTTCCACCTAAAATAACGGATCTCAGATGAGTATGGCTATAAAGGATGCAAAATCTGCATAACTGAGCATAACAGACGCTTAAAATACAGGATCCGTGTTTTTGTTTATTTTTCTGTTCTTCTGACGGCTCCTGAGATAAGATAGCAGGAAAGTAGTGATAGGTTCCTTTACAAGAACAGTGAAGACATCTTCATCTAACTAAATACTATGCAAAATATGTGGAAATCATCTACTGAATAAATACATTCTTTATGCAAGGCTATTTTTGTCATAGGTTGAGTGTCCTACAATTCATGGATGATTGATGTCCTAAAATTTTTATTACAAAAGAGATTTCCTTATCATGTGACTCATGTCCTAGATACAACATTGGAATGCCAATTAAATATTTCTGGAGTCTGAACCTGTACTAGGCTGCAATAACACATGCAGTTTTCGAAGTCAAAGCCAGGATCAGATTCAACAGGAATGGGAATTATAAAGGAAGGATTTATACTTCTCCTTCTTTTCTCCATCAACTTCTTTCTTTGACACATAAAGCTGCATCAAAACTGCAGTAAAAACTGCATGTGTGATTCCAGCCTGGAATCATATTGGCAATAACTGCACATATCTAGGATCATGCTGTGAATTATGGTACAGTTGATATTGGGCTACTGGTCCCCAAAGTGTAAAAAGTCCCCTGCTTCCTGAAGTTCAGATAATAAGAAAAATGCACTTACCTCCCAAGAAAGAATGCTATGTAAAAGGTTGAACTGTTCAGATTGACAAACTGAAAAAGAAACATTTTCAAAGTGAAGCTGTTCTCCCACTCTGATTCAGTACGTGGCTGTTCTGTGGGTAGAAACGTGCACAGATGTAGATTTTGAAACATATTTTAAACTCAAACACAGAGACATGAGGAGATTTACTAATCAAAATGCACCGGAATTCTAGCTCCAAAAAGGTGTAGGTGCTTTGCACCAGATTTGGGTTTCTTTAAAAGGGTTCTGCAATTCATTTTAACTGATGATCTATCCTCTGGATAGATCACCAGCATCTGATCGGCAGGTGTCCGACCCCTTTAACTAGGTTGACAAGGAGGTGTGTCTTAGCAGGAAATATGCACAAAAATTTTGATGCAAAATTCTGGCATAAAATAAGTCAACTAATAGGTAGCATAAAATTAGAGTACACTGTTTAAAGGTGTGCCAAATTTATCACCCAGCACCAGCCACTGTGATAAATTTGTTCTGGAGTCTCTCAAGAGGAAATAAGGCTGTGGACATTCTACATAGTCGATTCACATTATTATGACCACTACCAATTTTTGGCGTTGGCAGTGCATAGTTCATGAAGGACGTCACGTGTCATGAGCTGGCTTGATGGGTATATAAGGTGTGTGATAGTCTGTCTGCATACATATTTCTTGTTGCTGTAATGGGTAAAAGGGGCGATTTATCAGAGCTGCAAAATGGGGTGATTATTGGCTTTTGGAACAAGGGTGGCATTAATTATGAAACTGCGCAGTTTGTCAACTGTTCATGTGCTGTTGTGGTGAAAGTTTATCACAAGTAGACAAATGGCACCATGTCCAATAAGTGACATGGAAACTGTGGAGCTCCATGTGCCATTGACATGAGACGCATCGGTTATGAAGGTGCACACTACAGTGGAGCAGCTCAACACCAAATGAACCAGGGGGCTACCAGAAGTGTGTCTAAAACAGTTCAGCAAACCCTACAGCATATCAGGCTTCGAAGCAGATGGAAAGTCACTGCACCTCTGCTAACAAAGTTGCATGAGCAGAAAATGCTTCAATTTTTGCATCAGTATTGGATTTGGACCTCTGATGATTGGCAAAGGTTTGCCTTCTCTGATGAGTCATGTTTTCCACTTCATTAGATAGATAGACTTTGGCATCATACATCAGAGAATAAACACCCTGCAACCATTGCTGGAAGAACACAAGCTGGTGGAGGCATTAGGGTCTGGTGAATGTTTTCTTGGCATTCTCTAGACCCACTCATCCATGTGGAAGGCACTCTCAACAAATTTGAGTATGAATCCATCCTAGCAGATCACATACACCATCTTCCAGCAAGACAACACACCTAGAAATGTCCAACATCTGTTGGAAGAGTATGACCAAGACTTCCAACTACTATCCTCCCCATGCACTCTCCAGCATCTGTGGGATGCACTGCAGTCAGCGTTGTCCCAGATACCTGTGAAAGCCTAACAGGACCTTATTGAGTCCCTCCCAGTCCGTCTAGCTGCTGTCCATGTAGCATATGGAGGTTACTCTGGATATTAGCTGGTGTATAATAACAGGGCACTGAACTGTCATGATGACCAATATACCCATTTCCTAACTAACTGTATCAAGACTCCATGTTATAGAGTCAGACTCACTTTTGAAGGAATGGCTTTTGTGAACTTACTGGCTTTTCTGCTAGATGTATTTCGTGTAAGACAGCAAGGGGGTCCTGGGTGTCGGACCCCCACCGATCAGATCCAGAGGATAGGTCATCAGTAAAGAAATCATGGAAAACCCTTTTAACTATGAACAAGGTTCATACTGGTTTCTTTTTGGTTGTCTACCTTGGTCTTCAAGCTGATTTTATAAGCACGAATAAAAGTTACACGTTATTTAATAACTTGTAATTCTTACCGAGGTTAGTGAGAAAAAGTGCTACTTTTTCATAAAGCTGCAAAACATAACAAATAAGGCTTAATGTACACATGCCACATAACTTATGCATTTAACAATTTTACTTGTTGCTGCCATGCATGTAGATAATGATTTTATTGTAAATCGTATTTTTATAACTTAAAATGTATACGAATTCTATACAAAAACTGAGTATGTTTACAAATACATTGTTTTACATATCTTGTCCTGATTTTGATTTAAGTCTGTATTAGGCTACTTTCACACTAACGTTAATATTTTCCGGTATTGAGATCCGTCATAGGGTTTCAATACCGGAAAAAAACGCTTCTGTTTTGTCCCCATTGACAACAGAAATGTAACTGAACAGAACAGAGTGCTCCAAAATGCATTCCGTTCTGTTCTCATATCCGTCATGGCCCACATTGCAAGTCAATGGGGACGGATCCGTGTTCTCTGACACAATCTGACACAATAGAAAACGGATCCGTCCCCCATTGACTTTCAATGGAGTTCATGACGGATCCGTCTTGGCAATGTTAAAGATAATACAACCGGATCCGTTCATAACGGATGCAGACGCTTGTATTATCAGTAACGGAAGTTTGCTGAACCCGGATCCAGCAAAAACGCTAGTGAGAAAGTAGCCTAAGGCCTGTTTAACACGGATGGAATAGTTCTGGCAGAGAACAACCTGCCAGAGCTATCTGGATCCAGCATTACTAGACATTACTGGAATGCCCGCGGGCCCACTGACTATAATGGGGTCTGGCAGAGATTCGGTCGCTGCCCAGCAAATATGCCAGAATTCGGCCAGTCCAATACAGCTGAATGCATATTTTCCAGGTAGCAGCCAGATCTCCGCCGGACTCCATTATGGTCAATGGGGTCGTCAGGCATTCTGTTAACATCTGGCAATGCTAAATCCAGATAGCTCTGGCAGGTTGTTCTCTGCCGGAACAGCCTGCCTGAACCCCTTGCTGGCAATGTGAAAGAAGCCTTATAGTTACATGGTCACAAATTTTTCATTTTTTTCATACAACTTTGCAGAAGTAGTACAGGTAAATAGAAACATTGTAATAAATCTTATCAGAGAAAAATGTCAGATTTTTTCCTCCTCCCTCCTAAACTAACATTCTGTGAGACAGAGAGACAGACTGTTAGCTCGCTAAAGGATCAGATTACATTTTGCATAGAAGTTTATCGAGAGGGCAAAAAAAAAGAACTAGCAGTGTGATAGATGGAGAACGTTAGTCACAAGGGAGATGATACGTAGAAAAAGAGCCATTTTTCTCTGATAACATATACAGTGTCTTGCGAAAGTATTCGGCCCCCTGGAACTTTTCAACCTTTTCCCACATTTCAGGCTTCAAACAAAAAGATATAACATTTTAAATTTTTGGTGAAGAATCAGCAACACGTGGGTCACAATTGTGAAGTGGAACGAAATTTATTGGATCATTTAAACTTTTTTTGTAATAATAAGACTGAAAAGTTGGGCGTGCAAAATTATTCGGCCCATTTACTTTCAGTTCAGAAAACTCACTCCAGAAGTTTATTGAGGATCTCTGAATGATCCAATGTTGTCCTAAATGATTGATGAAGATAAATAGAATCCACCTGTGTGTAATCAAGTCTCCGTATAAATGCACCTGCTCTGTGATAGTCTCAGGGTTCTGATTAAAGCACAGAGAGCATCATGAAGACCAAGGAACACCCAGGCAGGTCCGTGATACTGTTGTGGAGAAGTTTAAAGCTGGATTTGGATACCAAAAGATTTCCCAAGCTTTAAACATCCCAAGGAGCACTGTGCAAGCGATCATATTGAAATGGAAGGAGTATCAGACCACTGCAAATCTACCAAGACCCGGCCGTCCCTCTAAACTTTCATCTCAAACAAGGAGAAGACTGATCAGAGATGCAGCCAAGAGGCCTACGATCACTCTGCAGAGATCTACAGCTGAGGTGGGAGAGTCTGTCCATAGGACAACAATCAGTCGAACACTTCACAAATCTGGCCTTTATGGAAGAGTGGCAAGAAGAAAGCCATTTCTCAAAGATATCCATAAAAAGTCTGGTTTACAGTTTGCCACAAGCCACCTGGGAGACACACCAAACATGTGGCAGAAGGCGCTCTGGTCAGATGAAACCAAAATCAAACTTTTTGGAAACAATGCAAAACAATATGTTTGGCGTAAAAGCAACACAGCTCATCACCCTGAACACACCATCCCCACTGTCAAACATGGTGGTGGCAGCATCATGGTTTGGGCCTGCTTTTCATCAGCAGGGACAGGGAAGATGGAAGAGTCTGCAAAAGACCTGAGACTAGGACGGAGATTTATCTTCCAACAAGACAATGATCCCAACCATAAAGCAAAATCTACAATGGAATGTTCAAAAATAAACGTATCCAGGTCTTAGAATGGCCAAGTCAAAGTCCAGACCTGAATCCAATTGAGAATATGTGGAAAGAGCTGAAAACTGCTGTTCACAAACGCTCTCCATCCAACCACAAAGAGCTTTAGCTGTTTTGCAAGGAAGAATGGGCAAGAATTTCAGTCTCTATATGTGCAAAACTGATATAGACATACCCCAAGCGACTTGCAGCTGTAATCGCAGCAAAAGGTGGCGCAACAAAATATTAATGCAAGGGGGATGAATAATTTTGCACTCCCTACTTTTCAGTTTTATTATTACAAAAAAAGTTTAAATGATCCAATAAATTTCGTTCCACTTCACAATTGTGACCCACTTGTTGATTCTTCACCAAAAAATTTAAATGTTATATCTTTTTGTTTGAAGCCTGAAATGTGGCAAAAGGTTGAAAAGTTCCAGGGGGCCGAATACTTTCGCAAGGCACTGTATAACATGGTTTCCTTTATTGATCTCTATTGATTTATTAAAAGTTGGTTGAAAGTTTGTGGTCATGTAAAGTTGTATTCACAATTTTCCAGGTTTCAGAGAGTTTCAGTGTTGAAATCTCTCAGGATTCCTTGCTGGTTCAGTGTCTCCTCAAAAAAAATATATTTTTTGGTGATTTACATGCTGTAAAATAATCTGATGTAGGAAAAACCACAATCCAAATTAACTTCCAGCATTATGTTTAATACAGTAGTTTAGGATGTTTTGAAATGTTTTGTGTTTTACCACTTACACGATGGTCTGTCTGTGTTGGAAAGGGATACATATCTGTTTAATGTTCATTTGTAAATGGGAAGGTAGTAATTCACTGCAAACATGTTGGAGCCAGTAACACAGGGGATGAAGAACTAGTAGTTTCCGTGAACTGCTTGCAGACACATCACTAGGAGAAGGGGATGCCAAACAGGGTTGATAGGAGTGGTGGCCTAGTAGCGGAATGAAATTGGAATTTGCACTGCAGCTCCTAAACGGAGCTCTGGTAGAGAGAAGGATAGACTGGCCTAGAGTGAGAGGCTGGAAAGGTGTCACCTCAGACAGTTAGTAAAGGTAACTGTTGGAGAACACCAGTTAGTATGAGGTGTGGAGGGTTTAGAACACCATGTGGGATTCAGAGCAGCCAGTCCCAGTAGATCTCTGATGTCATATTTAGCACTGAACACACTTGAGTGAACCACCATTACATTCTGTGATAGCACATTAATTTTTTTGCAGCAGCACCACTTTTACTGCACATATAATTTACATGTTGATGCTCCACAGGAGATCATATCACTCCACATTGCATCATAACACATATTTACAGTCCCTTACAGGTAAACTATGTTTGGTGGTTTCATTCACTAAGAGGCTCATATGTTTGGTGGCTATTACAGAGAGGCACTGTCTCTTTAACTATATACATTCCATATATACAGGTCATAAATATTAGTAGTCCAACGGAATCCTCTTTGCTACAGGGGCAAAATTAGGCCTTTAGGTCACCAGGTGTCCAACTTGGGGTCTCCACCTATGTGAAGCCATCACAATCTCCTGGACATTTGTTGGAAGAAGTCACCTTACTCTACTCACACTCTCGGGGTCATGTGGCTTCAGGGGCTGACACATGAATAAGAGCATTGGTTCTACTTCAGTCCACAGGCACTAAGTCTTACTGCTTTTCTCTCTCTAAGCCAAAGCTCTTCTCACCTGGCACTTGGTTACTCTATGCATCACTGCGTCATCAATGTCATATCTCTAGCTCGTGGAGTAATCCTCTGCAGCTGTTTCTTGCAGAACATTTCACCTTCAATGATGCATCTGCAGCCTTGTCTTTGGCAGACCCCTGGCTGGAGAATGTGTAGCTCATGGCACTCCTGTGTCACTTTCATGAAGGCAGCCCTCTATCATGTGCCTTCTGGTTGAAGCCAGTTGTAGAAGGTCTTTTTAGTGCTTACCCTCAGCAATGGGGTGCATGAACACCATTTGAGCTTGAGCCCAAATGCCACTAAGATGGCTGCCCCAGTCCTTATATACAGAGTCCCTCCTCCACTTGATATCAGCAGTGAAATCAAAGAGGGGCTGACATATTCCCCTGTTATGCTTTTTTTTCTATAGAGCAGAGCACTGTCTTTATTTGTTGTGCAACATCACCATCTAGTAACCAGATATCACCACTTTAGTCTATTAAAGTTATTTAAAACATTACAGACACGTCAAAAACATGGGTGGCCCCATAGATCACTGTCTGGCTAGGGCTGTCTGGATAAGATTTTGGCCAGAGTAGCATTCTCAGCATTTATATTCTAGAATGGAAACTGTAAACTGTAGATTTAAAGTAATATATATTTTTACCGTAACTGATACCAGAATAGGGAATTATGCATGATATATTGGCTTCTATGAGCACAGCCTACCTAGAAGGGACATGTGAGTCTGTGTTTGTAAAATTAGGTAGTGAAAGGCGTAAGTGAAGCTGAAGAAATTAAATGGACATACTGTTTGATTTAGGATGGTGTTCAGTAGTGACGGGGCACACTGATATCTTTAAAGGGGTGGTACAGATTTAAACATGGATGTTTTCTTCCAAAAACAGTTGCAATACCAGACATAACCCATAGGCAGGTGTGGGGTTGTTTTTGCAAAAACGCTGCCATGTTTTTCTAATCCTGCACAACCCCTTTTGTTTGCAGCTCACCAGTTATTATAGCAATCATCCAAACCAGGCTCAAAAACTTAGAAAACCACAAGACAAATATTGAGTATGTGAACATCTCATCTTACCACATTCAGAAGCATAATGATACAGAAGTTGATGCATACTGCAGTCCCTGTGGTAGCAACCTGAGAATTATTCCTGATTAAGGCCCATTTAAAGGCAGCAAATGTACTGACAGTCACAACACGATATATAACAATGCCGAACACAGCAGCAATTACCACACATATCTAAAGAGGGAAAGAAGACAAGCTTGTATTAGAAACAGAATCATGCCTTCAGGTACTATTATGGTTTTCTAATATATTATTATTATAACAATATTATGGTAATTCTCATGAGACACAGAAGCATTCCTATTAGACCCATATGGCTTAAACCGGATCTGTCACATCTCCTGATATGTCTGTTTTAGTAACTACTTGTTCTCATGTTCTCCTCTGTTCCTGTATCTGTAACAGCACGCAATGGATAACAGAACCCAAACAGCACTGCTTATCTTTGTAAGATCTCATCTGTGGGTCTACCATGTTGTCTTAGTCAGACATCTTATATTGCTACCTTAAAGGGATTCTGTCAGCAGGATATTGGGTATAGAGATAATTACATCTCTATACCGGCCTTACTGCTGTGATTGTAAATATGTAAGTGTAATTGTTATTAGGGCAGTAGTTTACATAAAAAAGCGTTTTTATTAACATGTGAAATACCTAGATAAGGAGCCCAAGGGGAGGTCCTGCAAGCCGTTGGAGCCCGGGCACGCCGCAGATTTCGGAGCCCAGCACCGCCCTCCAGCTAATTATGCACGCCCCTTCAGCGCTGTCTTCTCCTCCGGCTGCGGCACGGACTCTTGTATGCACGGCGCATGCGCGAGATGCGCCGCAGCCGGGGGAGAAGACAGCGCTGAAGGGGCGTGCATAATTAGCTGGAGGGCGGTGCTGGGCTCCGAAATCTGCAGCGTGCCCGGGCTCCAACGGCTCGCAGGACTTCCCCTTGGGCTCCTTATCCAGGTATTTCACATGTTAATAAAAAAGCTATTTTATGTAAACTACTGCCCTAATAACAATTACACTTACATATTTACAATCACAGCAGTAAGGCCGGTATAGAGATGTAATTATCTCTATACCCAATATCCTGCTGACAGAATCCCTTTAAAGTTTCCCAAAGAGTTAAAGTGAAGAAATAACTTGGTGAGTGAATAATTCTGATGAACTTTGCTAAGAAAATAGAGGTCCCCAGGTGATCGATTAGAACATGTTTTCTGATTAGCCAGTTATGAGATCATGGAGTCTTAGTGACATATTTATGTCCTCCATAGGTTCTTTTACATACTTGATTATTGGACAATTGTCAGCTTTAGTTTATGGCAAACAAACACTTTCAAGTATAATGGAATCAGAGGACGATGGATCAAATAATTAACATGCATTAGATATTCTTTCTCATACATGTTAGACATGTTAGAAAACTTTTAGCCAATTATTATCATGAAGTATAAGGAGGTACAAGAAATAAAAAGTGTACAGGAAGTGTGACTTTTCTTACGTGTGGTAATGTTTTAATGTGGTCATAGAAATGAATATTAAGCTATTAATGATGTAATGTAATTAGAGATGAGTGAATTTTTCAAAAATTCAATTTGGCTGGTTTGCCGAATTTTCCGAAAAGATACGATTCGATCCGGATAAATTTGTGGCGAATCGTGTTAAAAAATGGCTACTTCGGGATGCAGAGAGCCTGTATAGTGGTGTAGAACACTGTGCTTTGCAGTAACACGCATTGGGAGTCTGCTGTGGTAGTGAAACAGTACTGTGAGCCAGTATGACACGCAGATAACAGGCGTCGCTCTTAGAATCGCTGCACTCTTTACGTATTTGGGCAGTTATGGGGCTAAAACTCACCAAATAACTCAAGTCTGAACTGAACCTGGCCTTACAGGTCAATGTTAGCGCCAGTTATAAAGAACCGTGCAGAGGCTCGAAATCCTACTAGAGCGCCAAAGAGCCTTTTACACCAATTCACTGATTCCACATAGATTTCTTACAGAACCTGTTCTGTTACAAGCTTATACAAACAGAGCCCCCACCCAGACAGTGTGAAGATGGCAGTGATAGCAGCTTTAGGAGACCACAGAATGGCACGACGACAGTGTATTGGAGGCAGTGGCAGCAGCTGTAGCATCAAGAGACCACAGAGTGGTACGACGATAGTGTAGAGGAGGCAGTGATAGCAGCTGTAGCATCAGGAGACCACAGAGTGGCATGACGATAGTGTGGAAGTGGCAGCAGCAGTAGCAGCATCAGGAGACCACAGAGTGGCAGAACGTAGGTTGACAAGATTGAAAACGTCAATCAGTAGAATTTCGCAGTCACAGACAGGCCCAATGAAAAGACTGCAAATGACAGTAGTGAAGAATTATGAAATCACACAGTGGCACAACGACAGTGTAGAGGAGGCAGTGGCAGCAGCTGTAGCATCAGGAGACCACAGAGTGGCGCGACAACAGTATATAGGAGGCAGTGGCAGCAGCTGTAGCATCAGGAGACCACAGAGCGGCACGGCGACAGTATATAGGAGGTAGTGGCAGTAGCTGTAGCATTATGAGACCACACAGTGGCACAACGACAGGGTGGGCAAGTTGCAGCAACCGTAGTAGCAGAATTATGAGGTCAGGCCGGAGTGGCACGATGAGGTTTATGAGGCCAGAGTGGCACGACGACAGAGATGGGAAGGGAAAATTTCTCATCACCACTAATGTCTGTGCCCGAGGAATTGATGTAGACCAAGTGTCAACCGTTGTCAAGTTTGACCTGCACAGTGTGCAAGTGGCAGCAGTACTGTTAGAATTTTGAGGCCACAGAGTGGCACAATGACAGTCCACGGAAGTGGCGGCAGCAGCAGTAGAATTTTGAGGCCACAGAGTGGCACAATGACAGAGTGTGTAAGTGGCAGCAGGAGTAGAATTTAGAGGCCAGGGTGGTACGACGACAGAGATAGGAAGGTAAAAGTTCTCATAACCACTAATGTCTGTGCCAGAGGAATTGACATAAAAAAAGTGTCAACTGTTGTCAATTTGACCTGCCTGAGACAGTAGAAGGTCTGACAGAGTGGTACGACGATGGTGTAGATGAGGCAGTAGCTGTAGCATTATGAGGCCACAGAGTGGCACAATGTCAGAGTGTGGAAGTGGCAGCAGCAGTCGTAAAATTTTGAGGCCACAGAGTGGCACAATGACAGAGTGTGGAAGTGGCAGCAGCAGTCGTAAAATTTGGAGGCCACAGAATGGCACAATGACAGAGTGTGGAAGTGGCAGCAGGAGTAGAATTTAGAGGCCAAGGTGGTACGACGACAGAGATAGAAAGGTAAAAGTTCTCAAAACCACTAATGTCTGTGCCAGAGGAATTGACGTAGAACAAGTGTCAACCGTTGTCAATTTTAATTTCCGAGTCAGAGGCTCACCAAGCAAATATCTCGTCAGTAAGTAAAATTTCCGTGTCACCAAAATCACAAATGTCTTTAAGTTTAATTTCCGAGTCAGAGGCCCACCGAGCAAATATCACATGTCAATAAGTAAAATTTCCGTGTCACCAAGATCACAAATGTCTTTAAGTTTAATTTCCGAGTCAGAGGCCCACCAAGCAAATATCAAATGTCTGTAAGTTTAATTTCCGAGTCACAGTCCCAGTGAGCAAATATCACATGTCTGTAAGTTTAATTTCCAAGTCAGAGGCCCACTGAGCAAATATCACATGTCAGTAAGTACAATTTCCGTGTCCCCAAAATCACAAATGTCTGTAAGTTTAATTTCCAAGTCAGAGGCCCACCGAGCAAATATCAAATGTCTGTAAGTACAATTTCAAGGCAACAGATTAGTACGACGACATTATGGAGCCAGTAGGAGTAGTAGTAGTAGCAGCAACAGCAGCATAGGCAGACTACAGAATGGTACGATGCCATTATGGAGGCAGTAGCAGCATCAGCAGACTATAGAGTAGCACGATGACAGTGTGGGGAGGTGGGTGGCAATATCACTACCCGCTGATGATGGTGGGTGTAAGAAGGAGCATCAGATGTGTGGCATCAGGCAGGTGGCAGCATCAGAGTATTTGGTGAGGCAGGTAGCCAGCCTGAAGAAACAGTCAAAAAACAGCATGAATGATCTAATGTAATGCATCAGGCATTGGTGGTTGGAAATCCTGGCTGATCCACGCCTGATTCATCTTGACAAAGGTCAGTCTCTCCACATTTTGGGAGGACAGGCGAGTTCTTGGGGTAACTATGGCCCCCACCGCACTAAACACCTGCTCTGATGCCACACTACTGGCCGGGCAGAACAGCTTTTCCAGAGCAAACTCGGCCAGTTGCGGCCACAAATCTAGTTTGGCTGCCCAGTAGTCCAGCGGATCTTCAATGATGGGTGGCAGGGTGCTGATGTCATGCTGCTGCCACCATGCTGATGTGGCTGGGTGTGTCTGAGGTCATTTGCGACAAAGTCGAAGACCGAGTCAACCATCCAAGAACCACTGGGTTTCTGTTCAAGACACGACCTCTAGGTAACACCAGGAACTCAGGCCTCTCAAAGTGATACCTGCTGCCAAGCCCCCTTACTCTGCTGCGACCTGTGCCTGTTCCAGAAACATTTGTGCCACTGCCCCTCCCCTGTGGAGGGCCTGTCAGCTCTCTGTCTGACATACTATTTGATAAAAAATTTAAAATAAAAGGAAATTAAGAAACCCCCTAAAAAATATACTTTGCTCACTGCCTTGCACAACGGCTTAACTATTTCTTTTAGAAATAACGTCACCCACAGAGTGGGTTAACAATGGGTTGCTGCACTGCACTACAATCGGTTACTGCACAGCACTACACACTATATGGCGCTTTTCGGGTTTGCTAACACACTTCAAAAACGTTTGTAGAAACAGAAAGCACCACAGAACAGCTTAAGTATTTCTTTTAAAAATGACGACACCCAGGGGTAACAGGAGTGGGGTAACACTGGGTTACTGCACTGCACTACACACTATATGGCGTAACAATGGGTTACTGCACCGCACCACAAACTATATGCCGCTTTTCTGTTTGTTTGGTGACTGACACTGCGACTATTTCTTTAAAATGTACAAGCTGCCAATCACGAATTATATGTTTTTTTCCCCAAACACAACCCAAAACATAAACTTTGTTTTTTTTTTTGTTTTTTTTTTTTTATATGTACCCCAAACAAGGCTTTGACCCTGTTACTGCACTGCAACAAGGAACACAAGTGGTGCTTCTTTGAATAAAGCACCCCAAAACAGCCTTTAGAACTGAATGCAGTATGTAACAGGCTAACACCAAAGTCACTGCTGCTCAGTGTAACAGAATCGCGATTTCCCTGCCTGATATTCCCCTATTGATTTTGTGTAAAAATCCTCCCTATCCTTTCCCTGCAGTTCTCATGATCTATCCCTGAACTCCTCAAACTTCTTTCTTTTCTGTAACAAGGTTTTGCTATCACTTTCCCTAGCATTCCTCACGTCTGTCCCTGCACTAAGTCCAATGGCAAATGGCTGAATCGAGGAGTGCAGGGATAATTATAGGGCTGTGACATCACAGGACCTGGCTGGCTGCTAATTGGCTACATGTCTGCATGTGACCGCATTGTGGGTGTTTCCTTCTTTCTCCCAGAGTTCTTTGCCCCATGTCATGCCATGTGCTTGCAGCCATCTTAGGAAAAAAGACGATTCGTTACCACGAATCGCTAGGAAATTCGACTTCATTGCGAATCAAATTTTTCCTGAAATTCGGATCAAATTCCACTTCGTCAGATTCGATTCGCTCATCTCTAAATGTAATGTATGAAACACACTGATGTCTATGGACTGTGGTACACTGCGGAAAACTTGAATTTTAATACTAATTATTTCTTTGTTCTCTGGGGTATAAAATATCATGTTTGGGGACATAAACCAAGCACTGCCTTTTTGCCACTGCTGCTAATCACTTCCATCTACCTCCATATGCCATAATCTGCCTGACTTTTATATTTATTTCAGTGCTGTCTTGCTGCTCTTGTCTCTGAATAAACAAAAGAATCTTCTCAAGGAGAAGTTGCTTCAATAAGTTTTGTAAAGAGATGGGATAAAGGAACTAGAATCATCAATCATCAAGCAAAGAATCATACATTATGCCAATATACATATTTTTATATAAGAAAAATTGGGCCTCCCATAGTAAGCTCACAGAGGGTTGCCTAGGCTGGATACAACAGTAGCAAACTATGAGAAACAGTAGACCAGAACTGAAGAATGTACTAAATCATTGCCAGTACACAGAGATATTGTAAAAGGTAAGGAACTGAAGCAAAATGTAAATCAAAAGTTAACAATAACTAAGCTTTAGGCTTGAGTTCCATTGCAGCTTTGGGTGGCTCTCGCACCATGGCAAAATCTTTACTTCACCAAGACTCTAACACAGTTTTATTGATAGGGTTGCATGATGGTCAGAATTCTTACGATCTTTGTAAGTTGCCTACCACTTACAACTAAACATTTTTAGCACAACTTGCAAGCGACCTAGAGGTAGTCAGTAGCCCTAGACAAAGGGTCCTCTCACATGGCACGATGCCAGGGGAATATCGAGTGTTGGACAAAAATATACTAGTCAATCAGCTCTCATTTAAAGGACCTTTCACATGGCACATAAAAAATTAAAACTGGGATCAACAACCTTTATTAGGATTGTTAGTCCCACATTCACTTTGTGTATTGTCTGCAGCACATCCCTAGTCATCCCTAATAAGATGCTACACACAAGATGCAATTGATAATTAATCCAATAATTGACCCGGTCCTCTGATGTAAAAGGGCCCTTAGTAACATAAAACAGGAATACCCATATAAACTCTTCTAGTCTAGTGTTAGTATAGATGTTGTCCTTCAATCTATAACATTTGACTAAGGGCTCATGCACACGGACGTTGCCCGGGTGTGGCCGTATTACGGCCCGTATATGACGGGTCCGCAATACACGGGCACCGGCCGTGTGCACCCTGCATCACGGATCGCAGACCCATTCACTTGAATGGGTCCACAATCCCGGAGATGCGGAACAGAGGCATGGTTTGGAACCCCACGGAAGCACTACAGAGTGCTTCCGTGTTTCTGCCCGTGCCTCCGCATCACAAAAAAATAGTGCATGCACTACTTTTTTGCGGTGCGGACCGTGGGATGCGGATCGCGGACCCCATACAAGTGTGCATGAGCCCTGACTCAGAGAAGAGATTCCAAGGAACAGAATCAAGAAACAATCCTATTAAAGTACAATCCTATTATAAAGAAGTTATGAAAAAAGTTTATGATATTACTTTCAAAATAATATAACAAACCATAAAAAATATTCCAGAAGCAGATACTATAAGTCTGCTGCATTTATCGGTAAAGGCTTGGTAAGGCTCCGGCTTTCCTGATATTGGGTTCAGCCGTTCTTTTTTTGAGTATTTGGCTTCAAATTGAGGACGGATTTCTTCCTAAATTAAAAACAATAATTTTAAAATCTTGGAGATATATTTTGTTCATTTCCAATTTCCAATTCTGGTATTGGCTTACAATACAGATGTAAAATACTTACTAGAATACAGCTGTGTAAAAGTGATCTAAGACTGAGGCTACAACTAGACACAAAAAAACACTATGAAATCGCTTTCAAAGGGAATGCATTACCTAGACTGAAAATCACTTCAAAATTGTTGCAGCCAAGTGGGTAGCTGCAGCTATTTAATTACTAGAAATTATGCAGTGATTTCACAGTGATTTTATTGAGAATATATTTTCATGTTACTCTATGGATGAAAAAGAAGCTTGGTAATCACTCTGAAATCCCAGCATGTGCAGGTTTTAAAAAATCACTGGCTACAGCGTTTTCACAGTGATTTTATTGCTAGCGATTAAGTCTCTCCTGGAATACTTACTTGGTTACAGCGATTTGAAAGCGATTTTAAAGCTAGTCAATACATTCCCTATGTACAGCGATTTCAGAGAATTGCAAACAAAGCAATTTTTTCTAGTGTGGCAATAAAGTCTAGGTGTAGGCTCATTAATTTTGTTAAAATTGACATCAGTTTCTTAACATGTGGCACAAGATGGCTTACAACACTACAAGTTATCACAAACAGAAATGTTAATCTGCAGGGTTTTTAACTATGCAATCATACACAGTCTTAATCTCTTCTTCTTTTGTAAAATGTGCATGTTCAAAATACAGATGCATTGGTATGTCACCCATATTACAGATCTGAAGGAGGAGAACTTAAAGGGGTAAACTTAAAGGGGTATTCCCATCACAAACATCCTAGCGATATGAGAGTTGTGGCTGGAGGACCCTGCTGCTCCCATACAAGTGAATGGGAGCACACCACACATGCGCCGCCCCCCCCCCATTCATTTCTATGGGACAGACGGAAATAGCCGAGCTATTTCCGTGGCCCCATAGAAATTAATGGAGCGTGGCTGCTCATGCGCAGTGCGCATTCCACTACTCTCCCCGCTCTGTTCTCCGTGTAGGTGCAGGTCCTAGAGGTGGGACCCACACCTATCAGACAATAAGGGCATATCCTGGTGATATGCCCCCATTGTCTGTGACGGCAAAACCCCTTTAAAGGAAATGTGTCAGCATAAATGTTATCTGCCAGTTAAAATCACACAGTAGCACATCTACTTTTTTCGAATCTGTTTTTATTTTTTGATTGTAGATTTTTCTTTAAATTCTATTTCCTGAACATGATTATGGGGGCGGCCATCTTGCCTGAGCTTTCCTTAAAAGCATTAATAAAGCATTAAGAAAATTGCCTTATGGCAGCCACATGATCCATAGACACAATGGACAGGACAGAACCTCATTGACTAAGGCTACTTTCACACTAGCGTTAGCACGGATCCGGCACCTAAAGGGTGCCGACGGATCCGTGCTAACGCTATACATGTGTGGAGCCGGAGCAGCGCTCCGGCCCCACACATGACACACATTAAAACAACACACAGACTACATACAAACAAACATACAGACATACATACAAACATACAGACATACATACATACTCACATACTCCCGGGACGCCGGCAGAACGTCTTCACGCGCCTCCTGCGCGCAGTGATGAACGATTCCCACAGCGCCCTCTTGCTGGGCGCAGTGGGGAAACGTCATCGCAGCGTGCAGGAGGCGCGTGAAGACCTGCTGCCGGCGTCCCGGGAGTATGTGAGTATGTATGTATGTCTGTATGTTTGTTATGTATGTCTGTATGTTTGTTTGTATGTAGTCTGTGTGTATGTATGCCGGATCCGGAATGACCCCCCATTGGAAATCAATGGAGGACAGATCCGGATTACTGGTGTGTCCACACCAAACGGATCCGTCCCATTGGACTTCCATTGGGGGTCATTCCGGATCCGTCTTGGTGGACAAACTTTCAGGAGCATTCCGTTGTCTTCAGTTCAGTTTTGTCCCCATTGACAATGAATGGGGACAAAACTGAAGCGTTTTTTTCCGGTATTGAGCCCCTTTGACGGAACTCAATACCGGAATTTAAAAACGCTAGTGTGAAAGTAGCCTAAGGCTACTTTCACACTTGCATTTTAATATTTCGGTATTGAGCTCAGTCATAGGGGCTCAATACCGGAATAAAACGCCTCAGTTTTGACCCCATTCATGTCAATGGGGACAAAACTGAACTGAAGACAACGGAATGCTCCTAGAAGCATTCCGTTCTGTCTCCAGACCAGAGAGCAAACCACAACATGCTGTGGTTTGCTCTCTGGCTGGGCATCCGCACCAAGACGGATCCGTCATGACCCCCAATGCAAGTCAATGGATCCGTCCTCCATTGACTTTCAATAGAGTTCATGACTGATCCGTCTCCCTGCAATTTCCCCTCCCTCAAGCAGGTGGCGCTGTGGGTAAACTTATCCTTGTGCGCGCCGTCCTCCTCGTCGCTGGTCAGGTCCGGAGCTGCTGGAAAAAGGTAAGTGTATGTGTATGTGTGTGTGTGCGTGTATGTGTGTGTATGTGTATGTGTATGTGCTGCTCCGGCCCCACATGTGTTCATGCGGCAGCACGGATCCGGCGGCACCCTTCACCCGCCGGATACGTGCTGGCGCTGGTGTGAAAGAGGCCTTACATGGCAGAGTTTTCTGGGCATTCTCTGCGACCTGTGCAGAGGTCATTGTACAAGGAAAGAATAGATATGCTTTGACAATCACCTATTGTGAATGGTGGATCCTGTTTTATCTTTACACAGAGGTGATATCAGGCAGGATTAGAATGAGTTAACTGCAGTAAAGTGACTTGTACAGACCAAGAAGTCGTGCCAATTATTAGAAATAGTGGCCAGTGTGAAAATTGTAGGATTTTAGGGTTTTTATTTAAATATATGGAATACATGGAAAATTAACAAACAGCATGTCATTTTCTGATGACACATTCCCTTTAAAAGGGGTTGTCCCATGAATGAAAAAAAAATATCTGGAGTAATGCATACCATTATATCAATGCAAAAAAAAGCTGATCTCCAGTAGGCGGGCAGCAGCTTATAAAATGTGATGATCAAGCACCTGCATCTCCCAGGAGTGCATTGTTATCAGCGCTTGCTAACCCCCTGTGTGGTTGTTTTGTTGTTTTGATCTTTTTAATTAAGACAATCTCCTCACATATTTCACATAAATCCACATACTTTTAGCTTAAGCAAATGTTAAATACTTCTGCAAATATAGATTAATACATATGCTATATAATCTGTATTTATTGTTCTGCACAAGGGTATACCTGTGGCCTTAATGACATTTATCAGGGCATGATACAAAAATGACATTAAAGTATATCTCAAATATTAAGGACACAGCGCCAGAGCCTACTCTGTATTATTGTGTCGACCTACACTACACTATTAAAGGGAATCTGTCAGCTCCAAAACATCCCCCAAACTAGAGTTAGTGGTGTATAGTGTAAGTGACGCTGAGTCCGGTTATGTAATTTTTCTCTTCATACTCACGTACTTGGCATAGTGCTCCCTCAAACCAGCAGTAAAATCCATTGAGAGGACTCCCTTGCTCATGCACATAATAGAGAGGACTCAAAGAGAAGTCCTGTCAATGGATTTTACTGCAGGTTTGTGGGAGTACAGCGTCAGAATGCAAGTGAGTATGAAGATAAAAATGACACAATCAGATTTAGGGTCACTTACACCATACAACGCTTACTGTAGTTTGGAGGTGTTTTGGAGTTGGCAGATTCATTTAAATAGGTGCATTCTCTGTGTTACTCGTACCTCCTCTTCTTCCCAGTCTATTAAATCCCAGTCGTAGGCAATCACAGCTCGTCTTCGTTTCCAAAACTCCAGAAAAACAGTAGCTAAAAATATTAGAAAGATTGTTTTATTTGTAACTTGATCTTTACAGCTCAAGCATATTACTTCATACTTATTATGAAAAAGTTAGGAATGTCTAATTAGAGGTTCCCATAATACACTTACCCCAAACTGCCATGAAAACGGCAAAGAACACAGTTGCACCATTGTCAAAGAGATGAGTAACCTGAAACGGTAGTATCAAATAAAATAGAGACAAATTAGTGACAAATATATTTTAATATTATATTAAGCATAACTCTCTGTCCTATCATAGTGTATGTCTGTAAATTCTGCCATACTGAGGCATTACAGAATCATAATCCTTCTGCTGCCTCACAAGAAAAAAAATCCAGTTCATGAAATATGACTTAGGGTCCAGTCACACATTCCGCAAATGCGGAACGCACATGGCCGGTGTCCATGTTTTGCAGATCCGTAATTTGCGGACTGCAAAACACTTGTGGACGTGTGAATGAACCATAACAGTTATGCTGGCACTAGACACACAAAGTAAATGTACACACAAAAAGTCGCAGCATGCCTTGGTCACAATCCACGCAGAGAAAGCCTTTGATAACTTGCAATGGGGATGGATGAACCAGGTTTTATATGTTATGGGTTTCACCTGCACCTTCCGAATATATCCACAGATATTGTACAGTTATCCCCATTGAAGGGTTCATAGGCCCTTCTTCCTTTACGCTTTTTCCTTTAAAAAGGTACTAAACAAGGGTGCCTGCTCTCCCCCTCTAAAACGTTGGATTCTGATTTATCAATTTAACAGGCTACAAATCAGCCAACACCAGCTCAGGACCATCCTATCTGTGGGCAACATTATAATTTTTATGAAAGACCCTATCTCGGACTTGTAATACGTGTTGTCACGGATAAATTCTTTTGGTCATTTGGGTATGTCTAAATATGAGCTCTTATTTCTGGAAACCGGTGGCCCTGGCCAGAAAAATCTAGGGAATGATAATGGTATCACTATAGCCATACAACATATTAAATATCTGGGGATCAAGGTAGATGGGACCTCTAATCCCATCTGTAAGCTTATTTACTCTCTTATTTCCAAAATACTATGTCACCTACGTGGTTGGGAGAATCTCCCGCTGTCACTTATAGCAGAAATCATCTCCTTAAGATGAGCATGACAAAACTGCTTGATCCCATGCAGATTGTCCCTTATTGATTAGTCTTTAACACTCAACAGGACTTTTCTCACAGTTCTTGTGGATGGGGCAGAAGACCCATAAGTTAATGGCCACTAGGGAACTGAGAGGGAACAATACTCCAAACATACAAAGTTAAAATCTCGCTTGCTTAGCCAGGAACATTGTGGACTGGGTGAACAGATCAAGTTTCTATGACTATGTATTGGAATCTGCCACCCATGGAGAATTGCTGACCTTCTTTATGCTCCTTTGGAGGTCATACCACTCAAAATTAGTAACTCAACCCTATGTAAGGAAACTATCATTGCATGGAAGGCCATTTGCAGGGAAGTTGGACTTTCCTTGAGATTATCAAAACATCTCCCTCTCTGGTCCCACTATTTAGGGAGTGGAAATCAAACAACATTTTAATTGCTTGTCACCAGAGACTGAAAAGAACACGTTATCCAGAGAGAAACTGATATCTTGCCGCTGTCTAGCATATTCAATATACCCAAATTCAACATTATATATTGGGGTTACTGGTTGATGTCAGCTAAGAAGTTGTGGTGCTTGAGTATTACCCCCTTTATAATACACTCTGATGTTTATTGTGGATGCCTCATTTATTCCAGGCCTAGACTCATCAGTTAGGGAGGGCAGATGCAGGTGATAAAATATTAAAAGGATGTCGTAAGAAGCATGATCTTAAATGAAACCTGGAGGGATACCAATTTTAGAATTATGCATAAAGCTATTTTTGGCCTTAATTTGCCAAAGTCCCCACAATGCCAAGACACAATTACTCATTGTCCCAAATGCAATATATATCACAGACTGGGGATGTCGGTTCACTAAATTTTTGTGGTCAATGGTTCATCAAATGAAAACTAGGTTATGGAGCCTAACCAACCCTTTTATGTCCATGCTAATTTTCTTTCACTATTGGGGAGAGGAAATCTACCCCTTCTTTTTCATTCTATCTGTTTAGTGGCAAAAAGTTGTTTCCTACAACAATGGTTATATAACTAGGTTCCTACAATACATACAGTGGCAGACCAATGAAAAAGACATTTTTATATTGAGATGTTGGAAACTGAGAAGGGAGGAGAGAAACAACTCCTCATTTCTTTAGAAAGTGGAGGATATTTGTACAGTCATAATGTTCAGACTACGAAATAACTCAATTGATGGCTTTATTCACATTAACCGAGTGGTATTAGAATCTCTAAAAGTCATTTAGGGGAGATTAAGGAAATATTGTTCTGCATAAGCCAGAACTGTGATCCAGCTGTTTAGTTGGGAATAATAAGATCAATTTTGACTGTCCCAATCTGGGAGCTCTATTACTATACTACTATCTTAATGTCACTGTTATTTCTGTAGTATAGTATTTGAGGATGTTGGGTGCACATCGGGCACAGTATCAGGTAGCAGCAGGATAAAAATCATGGGGCACCAGGAGGAGAAGGATGAAGGAAAAGCGAGGAAACTAAAATATCTGCTTGGCTAACTCTGCATAAATGAGACACAGCTGAAAGAAGTTGTCAAAGACGTCTGGTCCAAATGGAGAAGATGAAGTAAGAGAACATCTACATCAGAGGAGACAATACTGGATACAATAGATATTTGGTGCTGTATTACCATGTATGTTTCAAAGCATCATATGTAATGTCCATCTACATAGGTCTTTAACAGTAAGGATGGGGGAGGGGTTGGATGTGGCACAGGGAGGGGGGACAACATTTCAATTTTCCCCTCAGGCAGTAGATAGGATAGGTGCACCCCTGACTATGGGACCCAGGCTTTTCTAGTTACGCCTCTGCTACATGGCCTGTACTTCTCTCTATCTGTATGTGTACTGTACTACTATTTACCAGATCCTCATGTACTGTGCTTCTGTCCACCAGTTCTACATATGCTGTACTTCTCTCTATCTGTATGTGTACTGTACTACCAAATACCAGATCGTCATGTACTGTACTTCTCTCCACCAGTTCTACATATGCTGTACTTCTCTCGACCCGTATGTGTACTGTACTACTATCTACCAGATCCTCATGTACTGTACTTCTCTCCACCAGTTCTACATATGCTGTACTTCTCTCGACCCGTATGTGTACTGTACTACTATCTACCAGATCCTCATATACTGTACTTCTCTCCACCAGTTCTACTTATGCTGTACTTCTCTCTATCTGTATATGTACTGTACTACTATCTACCAGATGCTCATGTACTGTACTTCTCTCCACCAGTTCTACTTATGCTGTACTTCTCTCTATCTCTATATGTACTGTACTACTATCTACCAGATCCTCATATACTGTACTTCTCTCCACCAGTTCTACTTATGCTCTACTTCTCTCTTTCTGTATGTGTACTGTACTACTATCTACCAGATCCTCATGTACTGTACTTCTCTCCACCAGTTCTACTTATGCTCTACTTCTCTCTTTCTGTATGTGTACTGTACTACTATCTACCAGATCCTCATGTACTGTACTTCTCTCCACCAGTTCTACATATTCTGTACTACTCACTATCTGTATGTGTACTGTACTACCATCTATCAGATCCTCATGTACCGTACTTCTCTCCACCAGTTCTACATATGCTGTACTTCGTCTACCTGTCCTACATGTACTGGTCTTCTGTCATTTCATGTACTTTACCGTATTGAGTTTTGGATTACCTTGGCATAGATGCAGCTGTCCGATAGCTTCATATAGGGACAGTATTTATCACACAGTGGACACATGGTTACATTTGTGGCTTGGCAGATTTCTTTGCTATAAAAAAGAAGAAGGAGACACAGTTTGCTGGAGACATATTTCTTCCAAGAGACTGAATCAATTATGGCCTTAAACTGTTCTGCATGTAAGTATATGAAGCTGTACTACACTGCATTGTCACAGTGATCCCAGCAGCATATAGTCATATGAGCTAATTGGTATATAATGGTTGTCCTATTTTGTTCTTTCTGCATGAAGTAATTTGAAGAACACTGTGATTTTCCATATTCCGTTTTTTATATGAAAGAAAAAGAGAGACCATACAGATTGTGCAAAGGAAAAAAGAGATCATACAGATGTTGCTTGCCTAACTGGGAAAGTGAGTAGATCAAATAATACCTTATCAAAGGTACACTTGTAGTCTTTGTCATTAGTATGACTTATGTCTAAAGCTAAAGTTTTTTCAAGATATAGATAAAATACCTGTTTAAAGGAAACTTGTAACATTGAGCATGGTACCTGAGTCTAAGGCAGCATGTTTTAGAGCAGGAGTTGAGCAGATTACTGTAGTTTTATGGGGAAAGATTCAGTATAACATAAAATGTAAAATGCATTTATATTTCTGCTCATTCTGAGATTTGAAGTCAAGGAGATGGTCCTACCAGTATACACAGTTACAGAGCTCATCCTGTCCTATCTGTGTGCAGCATGTTGTAGGGCAGAAGGAACTGAGTAGTATGATACATAGTTTGTGGGAACAGGTTCAGTATAACTAGTGTTTTTATCGTTCTATCATTAAACCTCTGCTTTTTCTATTCTTAGAGGTCCAGTAGGTGGTCCTACT
Source organism: Rhinella marina (assembly GCA_900303285.1). Lineage (NCBI taxonomy): Eukaryota > Metazoa > Chordata > Amphibia > Anura > Bufonidae > Rhinella > Rhinella marina. The sequence continues at coordinate 54,120 of ONZH01011878.1, forward strand.
TAGTGACAGCCATCTCTGATAACACTGGATGCCCACCGGACTCTTAATCAGAGAAAGAGCAGGGATGTAAATTAATTAAAAATACAAGTTATACTGACCTTTCCCACAATACTATATATCAATCGGCTCAGCTCCTGCTCTATAACATGCTGCCTGCAGATCAGACACCATAAATGCAACAGGTTTATGTTCAATAACCAGCTACTGGTACAAGTCTACTGCACATCCGTAGATGAGTCTATAGGGGGGAATTTATCATTAGGAGAATATTTGAAGTCAGTTTTGCTTCAGTCTGTGTTGGAGTACTTTGTGCCACATTTATCAAATGTCACAGGCTGTTTGATAAATGTGGCTTGTCCTTAAACCTAACACTTCTGTCTAGAGAAGCTACTCCACTTTTCCTACTCCACCCTCCTCCTGGAGTGAGATTGCGAGATAAATCTGGAGTGAAACTCATTAACATAGATAACCACACTCACTTTTCCACCCATATTACAAAACTGGAGTGAGTGGTGTACACATGCAAAAAGTCGCAAAATTTTACGCAAAAAAGTCGCATAATTTTGCGCAAGCGAATACATTTTGCACATGGGAGTGCAAAAAAGTCGCAAAAGCCCTATTTTCGACTTTTTGATGCCAGAATTCTGCAGTGATGGTATGATAAATCAGGGCCTATGTGTCTTCAGGATTTTATGATGAAAGATAGGTTTTTAAATGCCTGTTACTTTGAAGGATTTGTACAAGGAAAATGGTGATACATAATTTGCCTCACACAATAACTGCATGCCGCTAATACCATCAGCCAATTGTTTCTGCAAGCTACCTAATATACCATAACTAGCTGTTACCTAGTGCAGTAGTGGTAAATGGACCACAAAAAAGTTTATGTAAGCAAGCCTTGTGTGTGTGGGGATATTTATGGCCTTAAGGGATATTCCCATTTCAGACATTGATGGCATATCAATGTCGGATAGGAGGGGGCCCCACGTCTGGGAAGTTCTCCTATCCCCGAAACGGGGCACCCAAATTAAAGGAGTGCACACCACACATGATAAATTAACTCCAATATTGGGTAGTATAAATTTGTCTTTTAGCAGAGCCAAGAGTCCACAGCCTCTCAAACACAAATATGCTACAATCCCAGAATAATACAAGTAAAACCTTCCAGGTTAATAAGCTGATCAAATAAACAGTAAAAGCCACCACACAGACAGATAGAATCTATCACACAGATGTCTCTAGGTCTGCATCCCTTCGTTCTCCAATATCTAACTGTGACAAGGGTGGTGAGTGAAACCATGTGTATGACTTTTATATTTGCCCAGCGTTTCGAGCAAGAAGGTTTTACTTGGATTATTCCTGGTGTGATAAACTGAGGGGTTTAAGCTGGCAAGGGAGATATGTTCCATATTGGACACTAAGAAGTTAACCTGAGTACTGCTCCACCAACAGGTGCAGGCAAATAAAAGCTCCCCTAGCTTGGGGGATGCTGGATGGAGCAGTGCATGGACATGGTGTGCTACTGGTTCAGAGGACTGTGAACCAGGGGAAACCATCTACCTCTAGCATGGTGAGAACAAAGACTTCACAAGGTGTGAACTGTGCCTTATTACCAAGTGGGAAAGACTGTGATTTATTTTGGACTTTGTGCTGCAGTAAAGCGTATTTCTGTTAACATGTTGTATCAAACTAAAAAAAAGCTACCTTTATGTTTGATGGACTTTATGTTGGCTGGAAATAAACTACTAGCGTTTGTTTGGATGAAGAAATCTGAACTGAGAGTGTCTCTTTACCAGACCTAATTCCCCACACTGTTACACAGGATTGTGGCATGTTGAATTAAGAAGGCTGCAGCGCCACTAAAACAAGTCATATTACCCATGACAAGACACCCTATGGGGCACATTTATTAAGACCGGCGTCTAAAACACCCTAAACTGGTAGTGGATTCCGCTGAAGTTATGACGAGGTGCAGGCCTCTCCATAACTTCGGCACATCCAGCACCACTTCTATATCTAAGACAGCTGACTTTACATTTAGACCTTTTTTTATGCCTATAATAGACGTAGAAAATGGTGAATGAGATGGGCCTGCCGACCCACACCCTTCCCTGCCCACATCACGCCCACAATTTTAGACCTGCCATAAGCGGGGAGAAGTCACAGATAGCGGCGCAACTAACCATTGTGCCTCTATCTGTGCCTGAAATACGCCTAATTTAGGCATATTTCAGCATTGTAAATGACCCCCTATGTGTCCAGGTAGGCCGTCCAGTGTACATCAGTGCAAAGCAAAATGTGCTAGATGTAAATTACTAAGAACTACAGGTAAATCAGAATTTTGCAGACGGCAAATAAAGTATTACCTGACTTGGCAGCTATCCAATGTAAACATTCCATATAGGAATACAAATAGTCCGATAACTGCTGCTGGGAATAGCATTCCAGTATACCAACCCAACCAAGCAAAATACAGGCCGATCTTCTCTCCAAAATACCGCCTGTAAGAAAACCAACAGAACCAAAGTTGTTATGATAAATTAGAATTTCTAATTAGGCCTCATGCACATGAACGTGTGGTATCCATACCTGTGCTGCAGACGGCAAATTGCGGTCTTCAATGCACAGGCACCAACCGTGTGCCCGCATCTGCGGACCCATTCACTTGAATGAGGTCAGTGATCCTTATCCGATGGTCTGCACCGCAAAAAAGCAGTAAAAAAGCAGTATGCGCTACTTTTTTGTGGTGTGGAGCCACGGACAGAAAATCCAAGGAAGCACTCTGTAGTGCTTCCATGTGCTTCTAATTTGTGCCTCTGTTCTGCACCACACCATATCTTCTGAACTGCATTCGTATTCAAGTCAATGGGTCCGCATCAGTGATATGGCATTCACACAGCCAGTGCCTGTATATTGTGGACTCGCTGTTTGCGGACCGCAAAACAGGCACAAACCTGCTACAGTTGAGTGCGTAAGACCTTACTGTTACTGTGAACGGTTAAGCAAGTTGAAGATTAAATGGTCTCCAAAAGGCATACAGTTAAAGCTGGAACAGACTTTTTAACATTTTGCAATATCAGTCTATTAGTAGGGTTTTGTACATTTTTAGAGTGAAAATAGGAAAGGAGTACCTTGCAAAAGTATGGGAACCCAAGGAAATTTGAGTGCTCAGATAACTTTCAACAAGGTCTCAGAACTTAAATAGCCTTCTTATGGTTATGGTTGCTCAAAGGGGCAGAATAACAGAAAGAATGGAAGTGCTGGATTCGGCACATAACTGAGATGAACAAGGCTCAACATATTCCAATGACTACAGTGTAGTCCATTCAGTTTCCATTTGTGATCGTGTTTTGTTACCAGACAAAAAAAGTCCTTATTACTACGCTAAAAGAAAAAAATATCCCATCCTCAGATTATATCTGGAAAATAAATACCTACTTATTAAACGATCCAAAAATTCAAAGTAATCTAGAAAAAGACTTAAAAGAGTATTTTCAACTAAATGATACCCCCGATATAAAAAGAACTACCCTATGGAATGCACATAAAGCATATATTCGTGGCATGATGATGAAATATGGAGCCCAATATAAAAAACAAAAAAATAAACAGTTGGAAGAAAAAATGTCCAAATTAAAGATACTAGAAAAAAATCATAAAAACACTAGCGATGCTAAAATAAAAGAAGAATTAATCAACACAAGAAACAACATCAGAATATTATTACTGGATCAATATGAAAAGAATCTGTCCAAACTCAAAAAAAAGTCCTTCATACAGGACTTTTCTGTCCAGTCTTTTTGACTAAATCTGTAATGGAGGCCCCAAATGAAGTCTCAAAAACAGATATAAACAAGCTCTTAATATAATCTTGAAGAAAAATATTAGGTACACTGAAGGTCTGTCTCAAGGTTCCCAGAAAATGGAAAATGAAAAATTATCTAGAAATATGTTCTCCACTACTGCAACACTTGCATTTTTCCATCTCCAATGCTATGAGTGCTATTAAAGTATATTTATTTGGGCCATCAGCTCATCCCTAGATAAGCTGGTAAGCTCCTGCAAATTGGTTGCTGCTTATCAACACAAGTCTAGCACAAGCTCACCTGGAAGTCAGTGCATGGAGCAGATTTATTACACAACAGAAACAGAAGGATAATAAAGTATGGCCTAATAAACTACCAGTGAGGAAAAAAAACTAAATTTAAGTTTCCATTTAATTTTCATTGAGTAACAGCTGTACATCATTCAAATGCACATACTGTACAAATATACTGAGTCAACGACTAAAGGCAAAAATAAATCTAATCATTTAATTAGAAGTAACTTTTATAAAACAACTGTTCTATTTTTCAGTGCTATTTCTAGGAGGTAGCTAGTCAAAACAACCCTATATTAGGCTAGCTTTACACATGCAGAATTTTTGTGATCACTCATGGTCACCAAAAACTGCATGTGTTATTACAACCATGGAAAGGACACCAGAGGTCAAACACAGTCTAATAGTGCATACTGTGGGCATGGATTAGCAGGCTAACTGCTTCATGTGGGCAGTGGGCATAATAGGGTCTTAAATGTAGACAGTTTATAACTCAGAGTAATCAGATTTATCACAGTGGTTCATGTTGTGAGATAAATTTGGTGCATTTTTATAAGCCTCATTTATCAAAACTTTGCAGTAGTAAAACTTTTTTCCCAGAGCAGTTTAACCACCTGTTTTGCACGAATCCAGCTCAGGCAGTGTGACAAGTAGCTAACTGGAGGGGGAGGGCTGCTTTAGATGGTGATATCTGGCTCAATTGTAGCAGCTAGAAACATGCAACTGGTCTTGTATGAAAGCTGACAGACAAAATGACATCTAAAGTCCAAGCAACAGAGGAGAAATCACTTTTAGAAATCAAGTCGGGAATAACTGTGAGTAAAACCTGTTTTTACTTTCATTTTCAGCTGCATTCACATCATCCCAATTTCTATCAGTGATATCTTTCTCTGTCCTGAACATATTGCTGTCATTTTGGTATAGTCTGAAAGCTTGGGAATGTCTGATTTCAAACAAGATCAGTTGCATGTTTCTAGCTGCTACCATTCAGGAGGTAGCAGCATCTAAAGCAGCCCTCCCCCTCCAGTTAGCTACTTTTCCCACTGCTGGAGCTCCACTCTGGCAAAACAGTTAGGGGGTTAAAGGGGGTTCTCTGGGAATCTGCCCTACAATGTAAGTATGACTGGTTGTGTCCACTTGCAGAGCTGCCTAGGGGGTGGGGTCTAACAACACATTACGCTCCGGCATTTGCATATACTACACATTGGTGAGTGTTCCTGTCAGGCTGCTTAGCCATGATGGTATATTGTAGGCTGGATCACATCGTTACCATCTATTGTACAGCAGTATAGTATGTAGTGAGGTCTCAACTCTCCACAACATAGGCAGATCTGCAAGTGAAGGCCACCAGTCCTGCTCAAATTGTAGGACAGGTTGCTGGTGGCCATTTTAAATAATTCCTGGAGAACCCTTTTAATAAATATTTTTTTATTGGTTGCTATAGACAAACAAACAAGATATTTAATGCTAGACAGTTCTGATAAAAGAGGCCAAATAATTGTTGTCTGACTTTATGAACTTTAAGCTACCTCTTAGTTGTCTTACTTTAGGCAAATATTTTGTGCCAAAATTTTGACACTATGTGACATGTTTTAAGGCATGGACCCTCTCCTCTAAGCCATCCCCTTTTTCTTGTAGCAAGGCATAAAGCGTGTCTGAAACACTTAATGGTATGTGCACAACTCAAACTGAGCCAGAATTTGTGCCAATGTGTTACAATTCACAAATAGAAAAACACTTACAATACATTCCTCATAACTCTGTGCCATGATGAAAAATAAAGAACAATGGACCACCAATCACAATTTATGGTTGGGGATACAAAAAGAATACAGTGTAGCACTGCCTGTATTACAATGCAAGTGACCCAGCAAAATATAAATCTGTGACCCGATAAAAAATCCAACACTGCTACATTTTTTACTGTAACAGCAACTTGCCAGTCATAATATGACCCAATTCACTTACATTACTGTCCATACAGGCAGTAATACATTGAAATGTTTGGTCTCGTGATGCTTTTCATGGCCAAGAACGTTGTCACCAACACAAAAAATATAATTCACCTGAAAATAGCCAAATGTGAGCTTTACACTCCAATAGGTGGCCTTCTACAGAATCCATGGGCTAATGATCAGATAAAATGTTGATCTGCTGTGTTGGATTTTTTTGGACAGTAAAGGGGTTATCCAGCCTTTACTAAGCGATAGCCTAACCTCAGGATTAACCATCACTAGCTGATTGGCGGGAATCTGACACCATGTTGATCAGCTGTCGTCAGAGGTTGGTGCTGGAACTGCATAGCACTGTCAACTGTGTAGTGGATAGAGCTGTTTTCTAGGGTGCTGCACCCATTGAAATAATCAGTTCCAGCACTGTGGTGATGAGCTCTGACCACTACACAGCTGACGTTGCTGTGTTGCTACACCCAGAGGCGGACTGGCCATAGACCTTACAGGGAAATTTCCCAATGGGCCAATGCCTAGAGGGCCACCTAAACCCTCCTCTTGGCCAAAAGCCAGGTACAAAAAAATTTGATGCTCTCAGCATGAATTAATTTAGGCAGTATTTTGTGTTGCACTGTGTTATCTGGTTCTGCTGGGGTAGTATTTTGTGCTGCACTGTGGTATTTGAAGCCAATTTTTTTTTTCCAGGGCCATTTCAAGTTCCCAGTCCGGTGCCTGGCTACCCTCAAACAGCTGAACAGCAGGGGTGCAGGGTATCTCACCCCTGCCGATCAGCTAGTGATGGCCTATCCCATGGATAGGCCATCACTTAATAAAGGCTGGACAACCCCTTTAATGTAATGCAGACAGGTTATTATGTTATGTCACTGATGGCCATTGCTAATGAATAGCTAGTTTACTCTACTTGCCTCTATAATTCTTCATTCTATCAGGTCGTCACTGAGCACTTCTTTACACTGCATATTCCATGAATATAGCCATAATAGCTTAAAAACCAGAGTGACTGAAAAACCTGTCAGATATCATCCCCATGAAATTGAAAAGTAAATGAAACCTGTTCTAAACACCAGCTGCCACAGAATGAGACACTCAAATTACCGTACAAGATCCAGAGGCTGGTATTTGTACCACACACCCCAGGACGCCCAGCACTCAAAAAGAAGATGTCTGTGATTTTCTGCTCCGTGGGTCTTTATTGAGTTTTTGCTTCTGTAACCTCCCTTAAATACAAATAAGACAAAAAAATCACCAATGTCAACAATGTGATAGTGAGAGATTTGTACACTGCTATCTAGTCTGTATCCTGCATTGTGTACGTTTATATGAATACAAATATATACAAGTATCCAGAATGGTAACTGTATACAGTCACTACATTTACATTATCCTGTCATTTACTTTTATGTAGAATATCATGATATATAAATATAAGAAGTATATCAATGTAATTAGTTCCCTGGTTAAAAAAGACATTTTCAGATTCTTATTATAATTCAGATTAATATAGGTGATTCTTTCATGCGGGACCCTTTTGTATTAGGGGAGAGTGGCTACAAAGAACGGCTCTATCCCTGGAGGGCTCTGCATGTACGTGAATAGCATACACAGCCTGTCGATTTCTGTGGGTACAATGTTATTCTTCATTTTCCCTGTAGTAAAGCTGTAAGAGAATTCTATACAGATTGCCACACTGGGGATCCCAGCGACATGGCGATCTGTGATGAGCCCATTTTTGGAGGAACCTTTCTAACAAAAAGGGACCATTCAAAGTTACCAACTACTTTAACCCCTTAAGTCACCTTGACGTACCAGTACGTGCCGGTGGTGCAGGGGATGTATGAAGCAGGCCTGTGCAGCGGGCCTGCTCCATACACGGCGGGTGCTGGCTGTATCATACAGTCGGCTGCACTGACAAGGATGGGTGATCGCGCAGCCCCAGTCATTTAACCCCTCAGGTGCTGCAATCAACGCTGATTGGGGCACCTGTGAGTGAAGGCAGAGGGATGCAGTTCCCTCTGCCTTCCAATTGGAGCCCCTGCAGTGAAATAGCGGGCAACCTGGAGGCTGCTGAAGGCATAGCTCAGAATCGAGACTGTAGAAATCCTATTTACCCTAATAGATCTCCATTAGACCTTATTCACATGACAGTGTTTTGGTCAGTGAAGCAGTGACTATGAGCCAAAACCAGGATTGGAGCCCCCACAGCCATATGATATAATGGAAAGATCTGCTGCTGTTCTGTGTTTAGAGCCACACTTGGTTTTGGCTCAGAATCACTAATGGAAATCACTGACCAAAACACTGACGTGTGAATAAGGCCTTAGAGTGAATAGGAGAGGGAATAAAAAGATCCCAAATTCTAGTCCTCTAGTTAAAAAATAAAAACTTAAAAAAGTTTTAAAAAAACATTAAAATATTAAAAGTCTAAATCACCCCCCTTTTCCAATTTTACATATAAAAACATATACACAATAATAAAATAAATATATTAGGTATTGCCATTATTAAAATATTTTGTAAAAATTCCTGTCCGGTAAACGCCATAACAGAATAAAAAATGAAAAACACACAATTTTTTTTAGTCACCTTTCCCCTCAAATAAATTGAACAACGGTGATCAAAAAGTCGAATGTACTGCGCAAATGGTACCAATAAAAGCTACAGTTCATTATGCCAAAAAGAAGCCCTCATACAGCTATGTAAACCAAAATATAAAAAAGTTATGGCTATCAGAAAATGGCGATGCAAATAAAAGGTTATCTTTTTAAAAGTAGAAAAAAAATAAAAAACCTACACATGCTTGATATCACTGGATTCGTATTGAGCTGCAGAATAATAACGCCCTGTCATTTTTAGTGTATTGTGAATGCCGTGATGTCAAAACCTGGAAAACCTTGGTGGAATTGTGGGGTTTTTTTCAATTTAACCCTACAAAGAATTTTTTCCTGTTTTCCAATATCAGAAATGGTAAATTAAATGGTGCTGTTAAAAAATGCATCTTGTCACACAAAAAATAAGCCATCACATCTCTATGTGAATGAAAAAATAAAAAAGTTATCGCTATTGGAACATGCAGAGGAACAAACGAAAATGAAAAAAACAAAAATGGGCCTGGTACTTAAAGGGGTTAAGGTAGTTTCACACAGCATTTTTCATTAAAAAAAAACTGCAGTTATGACTGTTTTTCATGTACAAAAAGACAAAAGCCAGTCTTGGATATAAAGGGATTGGAAAACACAGGAGTGACTTACACTTCTCTTTCCTGCTGCATATACTTCTGGCTTTGGCTCAAAAACAGCTTAAAAACGGCAGGGTTGTTTCACAAATAACATTTTAGGAAAAAAATGTGCAGCGTTTTCCTAATGTTTGTGCACAGATTTCTACAATATCAATTTACTGTACATGTTTGGAACATTTGGAGAAAATTCTGCAATAAATCTGCAAGAACTTACCCTAGAAAACTTATGAAATCTATGTTGCTGGATAACAATGTTTACTGCATCACTATGTATAAATTAAAAATGGACTGAATTAACAAGAATCACAGATTACACGTCAGATTATACCTCATGTAAAGGGAATGCAGCTTCGTAAGTGCAGTTAGAAAGCAAGCGGTTCAGTCCTGAGAAAAGAAAAAAAAGTCCTTTTAGTAGAAAATACAATGTTGTCAATGACCATCTAAAGTTTAGAGGTCATCCCGAAAAATTTTGTGGATAGGGAATAAGTGTTATTAGTGGCACAACCCCAGGCTTATGTATATGTCAGGACCCTGTGCCACCGTCTCTCCCCTGTGCATGAGCTCTTCAAGGGGTTGTTCAAGAATTAGGGGGGTGGTAACCCGACACAAACACACACTTGGCAGGAGTGTAAAGGGAATATTTTTCTCCTTCAATCACTGGCCTTAGCGGGGATTAGATCCCCTTTTATCATGTGACCATTTGTCATGCAGTACAACCTCCATTTTTTCACAACCACTTTAAATCCCAAAAGCTCCAATCTATCAAACCACAGACATTCTGTGTACTGCCTTTTGGTGCTTCTCTAAGAGAGAAAACCTCCTTAATATGGCATCTGATATGGTCCATATGAATCTGACACAAATAACTCTGCATAGTTCAGTATGAAATCAGAGGCATACAGAGGTATAGTATGATCCCGCAGACTATGTATGAAATTTCCCTACAACTTGAGGCTAATGCGAAGGCATAATACTGCCTTACACATAAAGCCTTAAACTGAACTTGTCACCAGAGTTTTGGTGATTACACCGACATCATGATGCTACAGTGATTGCTTCTTAACTCCTCCACTCTACTACGAGGGAGATAAAGAAGTTATAAAATAGTGAAGGCTATGCGTAAAAATGGTCACCTGGCAGTGCTGGGGTGTTGAACAGTCACAATGTCCTCACTGCTAACATGCTCATTCTGCCTTGACTAATGTCCCATTTGGCAAAGCTAGCCCTGAGCTCAGAATGGATGTAATTACAGCGAGGACACCATCACTATTCACCACTCCAGCACCATCCAGATGACTGTTGAGGAGGACATAACATTTACAATTTTACAACTTCTTTTACCCCACAATAAAATTGAAAAATTAAACATCACATTTAAATTGTTATTAAGAAGCCCTGCAGCATCATGGCGTCGGTTTAATTTTCTAGTAGGTAAGTGGTGCTGTTGTTTGGAACCATGAAATATGTTTATGGGTTTAATTTCCACAGTTTAGTTTCTTCTGTCTAATTCAAAAATACATTTCTGCATGACATATTCCGAATGGCTATTGTGTGGGTTATAATTTCTTAATTTACATGCTGATTGCCAAGGTCTGTTCAGTCAGATGGAAACACTTATTCATTATCCTGACCACAAGGCATGCTGCATCAATAGTACATAACACCTTTATTACCATTATAAAATCAAGATGCATAAAAGAAGGCCACAATGATAATCACATGTGCAGGGCTAAAGGACAAATTAGACATTTGCTGGGATGATGAGAGCACACAACTGGAAAAGTCACCTCTCTTTCTTAAGTAGAAGTGAAAGACCCAGCAAAAAGTGCTAGACCTTAATTTGCATTTGCTACTTACTCTACGTATAAAATGCCTTCTTTCGTTATGTGTACTTAGAAACAGAATGGTAGATTTTATTCGTGAAAGTAGCACATATACTACAGAAAAGGAAAATATTCTTTTTTTCCCATTTTCTTCAGTTAAAGAAATACTTCTACCAATTATTTCCCTCCCTAATTATGCAAAAAAAAAAAAAAAACATTTTTTGTTTGTGTATACACTAGTTTATTTAATCCATTATTGTGATAATTTGTAAACACTGGCGGGTGGTGGTGGTGGGGGGGCTTTTAACTTCTCTCTCTGTTTCTGTCCCAAAAGTGGGCGGGGAGACGTCCTCCCTGTATGTGGTGCTGTCATGTCGGACTCCTGGAAATACAATTACCAGTAGGTCTAATTCCTACTTTCCAGGACTTCCTTCCATGACAGCACCACATGGAGCAATACCAGATTAGCAAAATTATTTAGGGAGGGACCATGGCCTGGAGGACCTTACGTCCGAATCTTTGGTCGTGGTTTCCTGCAATGTCCAGTCTATAATGTTTGCAAAAGGTATGAGACTTCGACCAAGTTGCAGCTTTGCATATCTGATCAATTGAAGCTTCAGCATGTTCAGCCCACGGTGTTGCCACTGCTCTGGTAGAATGCGGACGAGAAAGACCCTGGAGGTCATAGGATTCCAGGATTGTACTTTTTACCCATCTGGCCAAAGATGATTTGGAAGCTTTCTTCCCTTTATTTGGTCCCGCAAACTGTACGAACAAATTTGAATCTTTTCTAAAACTTCTAGTAATATTCAAATAATGCAAAACAGTACCCCTGACATCTAGCAAATGAAAGTCTTCTTCTGTACTATTTTTTGGATCCGTACAGACAGAAGGTAATACTATCTCTTGGTTTAAATGAAACGATGAGACTACTTTCGGTAGAAAAGAAGCATCTGATTTAAGAATGACCCTATCATCTAGGATTTGAAGATAGGGTCCCGAGTGGTTTGGGGCTTGTATTTCCCCTATTCTTCGGGCTGATGTTATTGCCACTAGAAACACAGTCTTCAAAGAAAGATGTCTTAAAGAGCATTCCTGTTATGGCTCAAACGGTTTTTTAATCAGGCTGTTAAGAACTGTTGATAAATCCCAAGGAGGAACCGATGATTTTAGAGTTGGTAGAATTCTCGTAGTAGCTTTTATAAATCTACTCACCCATCTATTTTCAGCCAAAGAATAATCCAGGAACCAGCTTAAGGCTGCTATTTGAACTTTTAGGGTGCTGGGTCTAAGTCCCACATCAAATCCATCCTGTAAAAAATCCAATATTTCTGCCAACTTTGGAGAAAAAAGGATCTGCATTTTTTGACGCCATCCAGGAACAGAATTTTTTCCAAACTTTCTTATAGATAGCAGAAGTTACTTCTTTATGGCTTTTTGTATCGTTGATATAACTCTATCTGAAAGACCTTGTAATCTTAACAAGTCCCTTTCAGGATCCATGCTGTTAATTTTAATTTGTGTATCTCTGGATTCCAGAGGGGGCCCTGAGATAGAAGATCCGGTCTTAGAGGGAGAGTTATTGGATAGTCTACCGCCATGGAATTTAGGACTGGAAACCAAGCTTGTTTCGGCCAGAATGGGGCCACCAGAATTACTTTTGTAGGCTCCGTCCTTATTTTTCTGAGAACAGCTGATATTAGGGGAAAGGGAGGAAACGCGTATGCCAGTTTCATGTTCCATGCTTGCGATAAGGCATCCACCCCAGCTGGCTGATCTCTTGGATTAAGGGAGAAGGAATCTGTTTTTGCATTTACTTTTGTGGCAAAAAGATCTATTTTTGGATATCCCCATATTTTTGTTAAATCTTTTAATACATCTTTGTTCAGAGACCATTTGCTCGGGTCCAGGTAGTGTCTGCTTAAAAAGTCAGCTCACTGATTGAGATCCTTTGAGATGGACTGCTGAAATTGATAGGACATTCTCCTCCACCCAGGAAAAGATCTGATGAGCCAGAGATTGGAGAAGAGGAAACCGCGTTCCCCCTTGATATTTGAGGAAAGCTACCACAGTCATATTGTCTCGTAGAATCCTTATGTGTTGGCCCCGCAGAAGATTCGGACTCTGTGTCAACGGTTCCCAAACTGCTCGAAGTTGTCGATAATTTGAGAATTTTGTCTTTGTCTCCTGTTTCCACACTTCCTGGAAGAAGTGCTGAACTATTTTGGCTCCCTTGTTGACTGGCATCTGTTGTTACCACAATGTAAGGACCCAGGTTCCAGGGAACACCTTTGGAGAGATTATGCGCATTCTTCCACCAGTCCAGGGATTCTCGGGCTTCCTTTTCTATATATATTTTTTGATCTACAGAAAAATTGCTTCCATCCCAGACTTAGAGAATTATCTTTTGTAATGTTCTTGAATGGAACTGACTCCAAGGGACCGTCATGATACAGGCCGTCATTAGACCTAGGACGCTCATTGCTATCCTGATTGTACACAGCGATTTCTTTTGAAAGGACACTACTCTTTTCAACAGGTTTTCCCGTCTGACATCTGGGAGGAAGGATTTTTGCAAGTTTGAGTCTAGAATGGTCCCCAAAAATACTTTCCTGGTATCCGGAATCAGATCTGAATTTCAGGATCCAACCTAAACAATGCAGAAGAGAAATTACAATCTGAGAATGGTCGTTCAGAGTCTGAACTGAATCCGCAATCAGCAGAAAGTTGTCCAGATGTGGCACAATTTTTATCTTCTTTTTCCTTAAAATTTCTATTATCAACTTGGTGAATACCCGTGGGGCTGAGACTAGGCCAAACGGAAGGCATTGGAATTGATAATGACATATTTTCTCCTTTTCCATCACAGCAAATCTTAAATATTTTTGGTAGACTGGATGAATCGCCACATGGTAATATGCGTCCTTCAGGTCCAGCGTGCACATGACTGCACCTGGAGGTATTAGTGGAATAGTAGATCTTATTGATTCCATCTTGAAGCCCCTGTATTTTATTGACTTGTTCAGGAACTTTAAATTTATAATGGTCCTGAAGGAACCATCCGTTTTTTTTTTTTTGAAAAATGAAATAGTCTTGAATAAAATCCCAAACGCTCCTGATTTTTTGGAACCTGAATCACTGCACCCAATTTTTTTTTTTAATTTTTCTAGATTTTGCTGGAGAGTATTCTGACGGAAGCTCGTTATCACAAATTTTTTCTTGGAAATTTCCAGAAATATCTATTTTGTAGCCTTCTTGAATTATTTGTAGCACCCACAGGTTTTGAGTTACTTGACACCATTCCGGAAGAAAGAATTTTAAACTTCTCCCCACCGGCCTGGCGTCATTGTTTATTCTGGGAGATTGGGTTAAGCAAAAATCCTCTTCCTTTTCCTCCCTTTGGATAGGACCATCTACCCGATTTTCCTTTATCCTCAGTCGTTTGGTTTTTTGGTAGAAATCTTTTACGAAAAAAATGCTGTTTTTCTGTTTTTTTCTTCTGGAAAGACCTTCTTTTTGTCAGAGGCTTTTTCAAGAATCTCGTCTAAAACTGGACCAAAGGCATAGGTGCCTGAAAACGGAATGGCGCATAACTTATTTTTGCACGCTAGGTCGCCTGACCAGCTTTTAAGCCATAAGGCCCTCCTTGCTGTATTTAAAAGGGAACCATTTTTTTGCCGCAAACCTCACAGATTCCGCAGACAAGTCAGCTAAGAAGGCAGTGGCCATTTTAAGCAGAGGAATAGACTCAAGGATATCATTCCTCAGAGTCCCTATTTTAAGATGGTTTTCAAGATGAGACAACCATAAAAGCATGGATCTCGCGACCGAGGTTGCAGCTACATTTGTGCTAATTAGGGCCGCTGCAGTTTCCCACGTTTTCCTTAGAAGACCGTCAGCTTTACGGTCCATTGGTTCTTTAAGGTGAGAAGAATCTTCAAAGGGAATTGATGTCTTTTTCGCAAATCTAGCCACTGGTGTGTCAATTTTAGGAATATCTTCCCACAATTTAGTGTACTCTTTATTAAAAGCCAAACGATTTTTAAATTCTCTGGGAATGAATAGTCTTTTTTCCCCTTCTTCCCATTCTTCCAGAATCATGTCTTTAAGATTGCTATTGACAGGGAAATTTTTTCTCTTTTTTGCCTTTAATCCTGCAAACATCTCGTCTTGCACGGATCTTTTTTGTTGTTCCTCTTCTATGTCCATGGTTTCTCTTATGGCTGATAGAAGGGAATCCATATCTTCTGAAGAGAAGCAATATTTACGCTGTTCGTCATAGGATGTGGAGGGCACATAATCGTCTTCTTCCTCTTCCCCTTCATCCGACTGAGTATATCTATATTCTATATCCTCTGAGTCGGATTCTAACTCCCCTCTAGGTCTTTTTGTTCTAGGGGCACAGGTACTTGCTGGGGATGGCAATAAAGAGGAAACAGACGCCTTCACCTCTTCTCTTATAATTGATCTGAGGTCCGACATTATTGACGGCTGTTCCTCCCTTACGATTTTGCTGATATAATCACCACATAATTGTTTAGTGTAGGTATCTTAAATCCTTTTGTTGCACGTAGCACACCTCCTAGGCTTCTTTTTTGGCTCTGCCTTATTGGTGGTCTCTTTTCCCCCTAGGAATCCATCACATGAGGACCCTGCTCTAAACAGTTCCCGTACTTAATACCCCAGGCACTTACCCTCCTGTTGCTGAAAAAGGCTCCTCTTCTTTCCTCCGGGACTCATCCTAGGAGAGTCAACCGGATAGGATGCGTAGTTGCTGTACAGGGCGCCGCCATCTTGCTTCCAGCCGCCCTCTCCTGACCTGGAAGTGAAGTCAGACGCTGTGCGCATGTCCCCACATAACCGGCAATCTAGCGATGGCGGAGGAGATCTAGCGCCCAGAGCCCCCTTGGGATTACGGCAGCCAAATCTCCAGCCCCGGCCTACACAGAGGATTACAACCTTTCTACAGCCACCTGGCCATCAGGTACCGGAGGGGCTGGGGAGGACAATAGTTTAATGGGTTTAGGCCAAGCAATCTCAGGAGGGAAGGAGAGGAACCTGCCCCCCGATCACCTCCCTTGCTATCTTCAGGTCAGAGACCCCTCCCTGTCCCCGTCCACTATTGGGACAGGAAAAACACTGGTGGGTGGGGGGGGAGGGAGCTTTTAACTTCTATCTCTGTTCCTGTCCCAATAGTGGGCGGGGAGATGTCCTCCCTGTATGTGGTGCTGTCATGGAGGACGTCCTGGAAAATGTTATTCTCTGATCTGCTAGAAAGGTACATTATGTAATCTATAGTGAATGTGATCTTCTTACCAGTGTCTGTATTTGTGAGTTATAACTTCCCTTCTGATCCTCAGCTGTGTCATGTGACCAGCAATCAGACTCTACAACTGACACAGCATCTTATGGGCAGGAAGTCAGTTTCTCTATGTATTCCTATGGGGGCCTCACTCTCAGTCTCATAGTAATGAATAGAGAAGTAACTGACTTCCTGTCCAGTGTCAGGTGGAGATCAGGGAGTTGGTCACATGACACCCCTTTCCAGCAGGTCAGAGAATAAAAATGTTGCTGGGAGTAGATTAAGTCACCCAGGCCTTGAAGTCTTCTGAGCTCATGTTTCTGCAGGCCAAACTTAACATTTGATCTTAGAGGGGATATCCTGTACTTTGACATTGATGCAATAATGACGTGACGTACATACACATGAGTGCTGAGCATTAGTGCTAGAATTGGCAGGTGACCAATGGCTGGTTAGTTATCTTATAATGTTTCCTGCTGTTACTTTAATTTATTATACTCTTGAACAACTCCCAATACTATATACTGTATATATCTATATACTGCCCTGTGTAACATCGGTACACTCTCAGCAGTGAGCGCTGACAGTGTCCATGCGATCTGTATGTCCGGCGTGCTGAATAATGAGCGCTGGGAGATGCAGAAGAGCCGGTCGTGAACTTCTGCATCTCCCAGCAGCTAGATAGTTGGCAAGTGTGCCAGGCATACAGATCGCATGAACACTCACTGCTAACAGTGTACCAGTGTCAGACAGGGCAGTATAAATATATATATATATATACATATATGGTCATTTTTTATACTGAAATACGCATATATTAAACAACTTTTCCCCGCTCACGCCAGGTCTAAAATTGTGGGTGTGGTGTGGTGTGGTGGGGAAGGGGATGGGTCTCATTTACAATTTTCTAGGTCTAAAGGTCTAAAAGGTCTAAATGTAAGACATCTAGGAAGCTGTTTTACATATAGAACTGGCACTGGATGCCCTGATGTCATGGACAGGCCTGCGCCTCGGCAGATCCACCGCCAGCTATAGAGGTTATTAAGATAAAACATCAGTCTTAATAAATGTGCCCCATAGTATTTATGGTCAGTTTGAGCCATACATGAGGGAGGCAATGAGGGCACCACAGTGAATGAGGTATGTCTTCACTTCTGCGCTGAACAGTGAAGAAAGGCAACTTACTAGAAAAAATGACAAATCCAGGGTCAGTATTTTAATTTAAAAAAATTAAAAAATCAATAAATAAAGCATATAGAAAAATGTTTATTACCACTTGCTCTAAGCATTTAGCAAAAAAAAAAAGGCAGCTAAACTTTAAGGCTTCCTTCCAAATTATCTGTGTCTTTATGTATTATAGGTAATAAGAAGCTAGTAGTGAATTCCCTGCAATCCGGTTGAAAGCAATTGTGGATACAGTTCTATATTCGTACCATAAAATACAATAAAATAAATATTTGCAGCAGCACTCCAGTGTTTTATACTGTGTTTTATATCTTCAGGATAGGTCATCAGTATTTGAATAGTAGGGGTCTGACTCCCGTTACCCCCACAGAACAGCTGCTTGAGGAGGTTAAGGCTCTGCAGTGAGGGCCACAGCCTCCTCGCAGCTTGCCCTAGGCCAGTGAAGTCACGTTCATCAATCACATGGCTTAGGCAAAGCTCAGTCCCATTCAAATGAAAGGGGCTGATCTGTAATACCAAGCCCAGCCACTATAGAATGGAAACCGTTGCATTTTATAAGCTGCGAGGAGGCGAGGAACTTGGCAGGGAGCCACAGCCTCTTCAAGCAGTTGATCGGTGGGAGTGCAAGGAGTCAGACCCCTACCAACCAAACATTGATGACCAATGCTGAAATTAGGTCATCAGTATAAAACACTCAGAAAACCCCTTCAACTATATAGGACCGTGCAAGTAAAAGACTAAAGTACAACAAAATATTTCTTCAGTAAGGTAATAAAAACTCTGGAGATGATTCAGGACACCTACTCTACTGTCAAGGAGTCTTCCTCTCTGAGGACCAAGGAGTCAGTAATGCAATTTTCTACATCACATATTAATGCATTCGAACTCAGGATTCTATAATCCTTGCAATTACCACTTTAACTGTAATTTCTCTGCAGGAAGAATTCAGTTCCTACACAGTTTATATGAAAGAGCTTTTCTAATCTGTATTATTTATGGCATACACTGAAATTGCCTTACTAGTCGTGCTATAAAATAACATCATAAAACAGAGCTGGGTAATAAAATTTACAAGTATGGCATTTACACTATTTTTTCAAAATAAAATAAAACACCAGGTATATTACAACAGTGCCACATGGGAAATAAAAGCATTTTTTTTTAAATTTATTTAAAGGAGTAAGGTGTCTGTACAGAGTCAGTTGAGCCAGTAGATTATTCTGAGAGTCAAGATTGTGCCTCTAATATACTTGGCAGAAGCATTAAGGACCTTTCTGACATGTCTGTTTTAGAAACTAGTTGCATCTCCTTTGTAATAAAAATTCTGGAGCATCTATTCTTATGTCTCTATGTTGTGCCATTCCTGTATTATTCTTTCTAGAAGTTCTGAATGAATTTCTAGCAGTCTACAGTAAGGGTACAGAGAGGTGTTACCAGTCAGTGGTGTATTCTTTCACACAGTCTAACATAACACATCTAATCAGTGCTGCTTGTAATACCCAGCTGGACATTCATTGCAAAATTATAGCAATTTATTGACACAGTAACTACTGGAAGAAATAACAAATGAATAGCATAACAGAGTCATAAGAATAGATGCTCCAGAATTGTTAGTACGTGGAGAATGCATGACGCTATTAACAAAGACATGTCAGGAGAGGTGAAAGGTCCTCTATAAAGGAGTTAAGCATATGCCACATAATATTCATGTTGTTAAAAAGAAAAAAAAAGCAAGGTACTTAAATGGGTTGTCCGAGATTTAAATACTGATGACCTATCTTATGGATAGTAAAAAATACAAATATGAAAGCAGCACCAATGTCCTTTTCAGATGTCCATCTGGAATGCCCCAGGCTGTCAGCAATTGCAGATCCACAGGGATCATTACATTTCAACAGCACAAAACAAGGTTGACGGCAACATTCCCCGTTTCTTTATTCAAAGTGGGTCCATTAAAATGTACCAAACGTAAATTTCTGGATAGTCATCAGTATCTGATCGGTGGGGGTCAAACACCCGGGACCCCTGTCGATCAGCTATTTGAGAAGGCGCCAGCACTCCTGTGAGCACTTCGGCCTTCTCCATGCTCACCAAGCACAATGTAGTACTGTACATTATATAGCTGTATTATATATATATAGAGCAGGGTAGCATTATATACTGGCACTACAGGTGTGGGAGAGCATTATATACTGGCACTATGGGAGAGGAATAGAGAGGATTACATACTGGCACTACAGGGGGAGCAATATATACTGGCACTACAGGAGGGGGCGTTATATACAAGCACTACCGGGGAAGGGAGCATGATATATTGACCCTAGCGGGGGACCATTATATGCTGATACTACAGAGGAAGGGAGCATTATATACTGGCACTACAAGGGGGAGCATTATATACCGCACTACATGGGTAGGGGAGAATTATATACTGGCACTACAGGGGTGGGGGAGCAACACATACTGGCACTAAAGGGGTGGGAATAATTATATACTGGCACTAGAGTGAAAGGGAACATTATATACTGACACTAAAGGGGTGAGAAGAATTATATACTAGAACTACAGGAAAGGGGAGAATTATACATTAGCACTACAACGAAAGGGAACATTATATACTGGCATTACAGGGGACTGGGCATTATATACTGGCACTACAAGAATGGGGAAGCATTATATACTGGCACTATGGGAGGGGAAGAGGGAGCTTTATATACTGGCACTACAGGGGGAGCAATATATACTGGCACTACAGGGAAAGGGAGCATTATATACTGGTACTACAGGGTTGAGCATTATATACTGGCACTACAGGGGGGAGCAATATATACTGGCATTACAGGAAAAGGGAGCATTATATACTGGCACTACAGGGGAAATGAGCATTATATATTGGTACTACAGGGGAGGTAAGAATATATACTGGTACTAAAGGGGAGCATTATATACTGGCATGACAGGGGGAAGCACTACATACTGCTACTACAAGGTAAAGGAGCATTACATGCTAGCAATACAGGGGGGGGGCATTATATACCGGCACTACAGGGGTGGGGGAGCATTTTATACTGGTACTGCAGGGAGAGGAAAGAGAGCATTATATACTGGAAACACCAGGAAAGGGAGCATTATATACTGGTACTACAGGGGTGGGGGAGCAACAAATACTGGAACTACAGGAGTAAGGGAGCATTGTATATTGGCACTACTGAGGAGGGGAACATTATATACTGGCACTACAGGCTGGGGAGCATTGTATACTGGCACTACAAGAGGCACTGTACATACTGGCACTACAGGGGGCATTATAATAAAGGGGGTATAACTGTTGAAGGCATTATAAATACTAGGGGGCATTATTATTATTGAGCACAGTATGGAGGGCATTGCTACTAATAGGGGCACTTTTTGGGAGATTTATTACTATTGGGGAGAATTATTATTTATCTTATTCACGTCCAACAAAATGAAATAAAAAGCAATCAAAAAGTGTTAGGTACTCCTAAAAAAAAGTCGTCCCGCAAAAATCAAGCCCTCACCCAGCTCCTTAGAATGAAAAATATAAAAGTTATGGGTCTTGGGAGGCGGAGATGCAAATACATTTTCTTTTCTTTTTTTTTAAGGATTTTTATTGTGCAAAAGTAGTAAAATGTAAAAAAAACCCTATATATTTGTCATTGCTGTAATCGTACTGACCCAGAGAATAAAATTATCATGTTATTTATGCCGAAAAATGAATGCTCCAAAATATAACGTAAAAAATCTGTGAAAATATTGTTATTTTTCTCATAAGAGTTAATAAAATTTAATCAGTAAGTTGTTACTTCAAGATGGTGTCATAAAAAACTACAATTTGTCTCAAAAAACAAGCTCTCATAAGACTATATTGACAGAAAAATAAAAAATATAGCTCTTGGCATACAATGATGAAGAAAAAGAAAAAGAAATCACTTGGGGCACATTTAACAATACCGACGTTTTAGATGCCAGTCTTAATAAACCCTATAAGCTGGCGGTGGTTTCGCCGAAGTTATGTAGAGGCTCCAGCCTCTTCATAACTTCGGCGGACCCTCCTCCAGTTCAAAATTTAAGACAGCTTCCTTGCTTTCTTACAGTTAGACCTTTTTCTATGCCTAAAACAGGCGTAGAAAATGGAAAATGAGATGGGCCTGCCAGCCTGTCCCCTTCCCAGTCCACGCCATGCCCACAATTTTAGACCTGCCGTGAGCGAGGAAAAGTCAGAAATTACGGCATTGGTCTTTAAGGCACAAAACAGGCTGTTCACCAAGGAGTTAAACTAGTCTAGTACACTGTTAGCACTATTTATATGTTCCTGGATGAATTCCTTTAACATTTGTTTGTTTTCACATGGCCATACAATGGGCACATTTCAGCTTCTGTGGTATGGCCGCAATGCTCATATCTCCCATAGTTGTAATGACATAGACTTAGATCAACATTTCACTGTATCATTGTAAGGTGCTCTCAAAATAACATAAAATATTATTTGGACTAAATTGCAGGAGATTACCTTACTTACCTATTTTATTCTTGCCCTCTTCATACTTAACTCTTTGTAAAATATGATGTACAATCCGACTTCTTGTGGCATTGTTAAAAAATGTATCTTTGTTGTTTATGATAAAACTGCAAACATAGTAAAAAAACATTCACTGGTTAATTATAATATACATTATATTATTCAACACCACTCCACTTATATTTCCTACTTATTTTGAGATTTTAGGGAACCTACGGAAAGCCTGTAAACTATTATCTGCAAATACTGATTTTTATGATATTTTTATTAGTGTTGAGCGAGCACCTCTGTGCTCGTATGCTCGGGTGCTCTGGCCGAGCACGTGTGGTTGCTCCTGCACCCGAGCATAACAAATGCATACGCATTAGCGTACAAATGCATACGCCTTAGCATACAAATTCGTACGCATTGGCATACAATGCGTAGCATTAGCGTACAAATCAATTACAGTGAATGCCAGTACGTGCGGGGAACAAATCATTACAGTGAATGCCAGTATGTGCGGGGAAGAGACTCGAGTATTGCACTCGAGTACACTCGGTGTTCGACCGAACACCGAGCGGATCCGAGCGTAGGCATGCTCGGCCGAACAGCGAGTTCGGCCGAGCATGGTCGCTCAACACTAATTTTTATTCATATTATATATGAGATCCTTTACTAAATCAAAATGCTTAGAAGGTCTATATTTTTGCAGTTGCAGTAAGAAATACAGAAAGACTTGCAACTTTAACTGAGAAATTGTCAAGTACCTTGGACAGCTCCATTGAGGAACACTATACAAAACTCTGAATACAGTGGTCCCTCAAGATAAAATGGCCTCAAGATACAATATTTTCAACATACAATGGTCTTTTCTGACCCATCATAAGTTAAAACTGGACTCAACATTAAAACTGGACACAATGCCTCAGACTCAGACCCAACCAATTAAGGCCACTTTTCTTGTATAATATCTGTATTAGTTAGTACTTAGCAGCTATTCCTGACTGTTATATGTAAGGACTTGTTTTATCTGTCTTAGTTATCTGCTTATTTTTCTTAAATCTTCATTTTCTCTTATCTTGGATGACATTTTGGAGCTTTAAAACCAATTACTCAACTTACAATGGTTTCAACATACAATGGTTTTCCTGGAACCAATTAATATTGTAGCTTGAGGGAGCACTGTACTTGAATTTCTATAACCGGAGCTTCAAACTTCTAGATTGAACTGAAACTCTAAAAACTATTTTCATGCAAGAAGAACTTCTGAAATTACAAGACTGCTGGGTGATCCTCAAAAAAGACACACTCATCGACAAATGATACCAACATGTTTTTCGCATATCTTGAGACAGTATTCTGGTCTGGTTTTCCAAATCCAAACAAAAAATCCAACTTACAAACCTACTGGACATCTTATGCTGTACATGCCATATACTATGTTTTTCTACCAGGGTTTCAGCCTGCTCAATGATACTTTGCAATGCAGTAAACAAAGTTTAGATGAATTCTAGAACATAAATTATTGAATGTTTTACCTGTCTCTACATCAGTTATGGGTTCCCCAAGAATGGGAACATTTTTCAGGCGGATTCCTTGACATAAGTAAGTTGGGATTAGGTTAGGATTCACTGTACTATGTCATCTAGTCTGTATAATACAGCCCTTCTTGGGCCTTATTCCAAAACTGAAATAATGTAAAATGTAAACTGTGTGTATTATACAGGGTGGCATATGAAAAAGTAGCCCGCCTCCAATATCTCCAAATCAAACTGCCTAATAGTAAAACTATCTTAGTTGTCCATACCAACCAATCAGAGCTCAGCTTTCATTATTTCAGAGCTCTGTAGCCCTTGGTTGCTATGGGCAACCAAGGCAGATTTAGTATTAGGCAGTTTGATTTGGAGATAATGAAGACAGGCTACTTTTTTAGATTTGACAGGGATCAGTGTGGATTTTCCTTCCGGATTTTGCAAACAGAAAATCGTCAGTATGTTACTGCAGGAGCAACTAAAAAATTTTAATCTGCGCCATGTTTATATATAGTATGTTGCAGATTTTCAGTGATTTCACCCTTTGCAATTCGTTCATTTTGTGAACATACCCTAATTTTCCAATAGAAATAGCAAGCATCACCATTTAATGAACATTTTAGATTTGAATTTGTATAATTACTGTGTTTGATGTTAAACAACTGTTGTAGGAGGAAACTGTAGGAGGACACTATATACAGAGAAGCTATAATTATTGATATAAAACCAAATAGTGGGCATAGAAGGCATCTAACATGCACTATTAAACCAGAACACGTCATGTCTCATCATTACTGATTCAATTATTTTCTATTGCTATTTTGGTAATTGCTAAATAACTCATTATTTGCAATGCAGTAAACAAACAACCATTAGCGCTCATAATTTAGCCTTTATACCAATGCATTGTGACAAAATTAATGAAAGAATAAGCAAATTCAACACTCATTATTACCTCTCAAACATTATAAAATGTGAGCAGAGCAAAAACATTAATTATCTGAAAAATACAGACATGCATGATCTGTATATTACAGAATGCCCCACATTGTCTAAGGGCTCATGCACACATCTTCATGTCTGTTCCGCGGCCCCGCAAAACAATAGAACATGTCCTATTCATGTCTGTTTTGCGGATGAGGATAGGACATTTCTACAGAAGTTTTAAAAAAATTACGGCATGTGGGATCCATGTTTGGCGGATCTGCAGTTATGGGCTGCAAAACATTTATGGCCATTAGTGTTGAGCAGATCAAAGTTCACAAAGTGGACTTCGATACGAATTTCAGGAAAAATTTAATTTGCCATGATGCCACATTTCCTTGTGCTTCGTGGTAACTAATCATATGACGTCACAACGCTGGCTGACGTAATGATATCATCACGTGCCGTGCAAGATTTCGCACTGGATCTTCAAGCAAGATGGCAGTGGTGGCCTCTTGTTTTAAATTTGCAAACATTAAATGCTTTAACATGGATCTCAGATGCCACTATCAGCGATGAATATAGCATCTGCGGGGTTCAATGACGGGGTGACCAAGCAAATTTTTTGTAAAATTCAGCAAAGCAGTCGAATTCAATTTTAGAGAACTTCACTCATCTATAAGAGGGGCTCCATGGGGTATGGGTACCCTGTTCTCGTAATCAGTGGGGTCCTACTGCCAGGACTAATAGTTATCCTCTATCCTGTGGATAGAGGATAACTTTTTCTAACCAGAATACCCCTTTAATGCAGTTTTGGAATTAACATATGTCCTTAAAGAGGTTCTGCAGCTTTCTTACTGATCTATCCTCTGGATAAATCATCAACATCTGATTGGCATGGTCCGACACCCGGGACCCCCCTTGATCAGCTGTTTTGAGAAGCCTTCTCCCTGTTTACAGCAGCCCCAGTGACATCACAACTAGTATCACTGGTATACATAGGTCTGAGGAGGAATAGGGGTATGATGGGGGTCTGACTTGAGGTCCAATGGAGCTTGGGGGTCTGATGGGGGTCTGACCTGAGATCTGAGGAGAAATGGGGGTCTGATCTGAGGCCTGAGGAAGAATGAGAGTTTAATCTGAGGTCTGATGGGGGTCTGATACAGAGGTCTGTTGGAGGTCTTAGGTGAGGTATATCCTTGGTGCGTCTTATTGTCCGGTGTGTCTTATGGAGTGAAAAATACAATAACTACAAACCAGTTATAAACCAGCAAATGTCCACTCTTAAACTGCTTTCTATAATTATTCTACCTGAAAAGATGAGAAGATACTTTTCTTGTACTGATCCTAAGTAACAGACTGGATTATTGAGAACTAAAATCTCCTAGCCTTTGATGCTGGATCAATATATACATAGCTCTCTGTACAGATTTGATTTCTGGGAAAGATGGTCTTTACACCAGGCTCTAAAAGAAATCTGAAAAACAATCTAACTACTACCTATATAAATGTGGCAGTATCATCATTGTACTGACACACATAATACAATTATGTTATTTTTACCACACGGTGAATGTCGTAAATAAATTCCACAAAATAATGTTAAAATTGCTGTTTTTTATTTTATTTTACCCACTATATATACCCCAAAATGGTTTCTAAAAACCTACAACTAATCCCACAAAATAAAAAAAAAAAGAAATTAGAAAAAAAAATTTAAAAAATGACTGCTGGAACACAAAGGGGACAAATATTATTGGTCCTTAAGACTTAAACTATTTATGTCACTAAGGGGTTAAAATGCAATAGTGTCCCCTGAGCTGTGTGCCAACAAGATTTACTGCAGACACACATTAAAAATCTACAATAACAAAGTGACATTTTGGGAGTGTTTTTCCAATTTTAATGTGACTGTTAGGAGGTTAAAATGAGAACACATAATTTTTTTTAATAGTATATTTTTTTATTGAAGTTTTATGTGCATAGATATTCGAAAACTAACACACATTCAGAACATCAACATTGTTACAATGTCTCTGAACTCTGCCAAGGCCAATTAAGCCATTAATACAGGATAACATTATTCCTACATAACACTCTGTAGTAGGGTAAACAGCAGAGCTCTAATCATATATTATAAAGGTTTGTCACACACAAACATCACAAACAGCAACCATACACACTCCTCCCCCATAGGACCTGAGTGGGATATCTAACTTTTACGGCATAACCATATGTGCGTTAATCCAAGGATCCCAAATTTTGAAGAATCGATCAGGTGTACCTTTGTTTTCGTAAACCATCTTATATAGCACTAAATCAGCATTGATCAGCTGTATCCAGTGTTGTTTGGTGGGTGTCTTGGGGACCTTCCAGTTCAAAAGAATAGTTTTCCTTGCATAATATAACAGTAGTCTATATAACCGCCTCCCATATTTGGTGTGAATCACTTCATTAACTAATCCGAGTAAACTCACACTAGGCGAGCAAATATTTGGGAAACCAATTTTAGTATTTATATAAAAGTGAACTTCATTCCAGAACTCCTGTAGTACTTGACACTGCCATATCATGTGAAAGAAACCACCCTATCCCCTCCACATATCGTACATTGGGGGTTAGGCAATGTGTGCATCTGAAACAATTTACTAGGCGTGTAGTATATTCTGTGCAGCCACTTTATTTGTATAAGTTGGTCCCTAGCACTTACAACTGTGGAGCGCCATGTATGGCTGAGTTCTTTAGCATGTGTAGCTTCCAAATCAGCAATATCTTGCTGCCATTTGGAAAAGGCTTTACTCAGTGGAGAGTCTAGCTCCACCATAATGGTTGCATATAGTGTAGATACCGGCTTAGTCAAATTAACCCTTCTCACTACCGCCTCGGTAGACCCACACTCAAACTTTAATGGTTCTTTGCCAAATTGAGCTGCACAGGCGTGCCTGATTTGAAGGTATATAAACATACTATGCTGTGTCAGAGAGAATTTCTGCTTCAGACTATTAAAGAACTTAAATAACCCTCCATCATACAACTGAGTAAGGTATTTCACTCCTCTTTGGGGCCAAAATTCAAAGAGAAAGCAGCTCAGGCAAAGTTTTGTTCCTCCATAGTGGTATATATGGCGACCATTGTTCATCTCCTTCATCCACTGAGTGCACCTTCACCCACTTGTTCCAGATCAACACAACCGCAGCCATAGTTCGGGTATAATGCTTTACTACATAATCTCCTTTCCTGTATACTAAATTTGTAAGAGCTTCATAAGAACCCACTAAAGCTGCTTCCAGCACCACTGCTGGGTTGCCAGCATCAGCCCTGATCCACCACACCGCATAGTTCAACTGTGTGGCTGCATAATATACAGAAAGATTAGGCATCACCAGTCCTCCTCTCACATATGATGCCTGGAGTGTGCGCTTAGCTATTCTAGGACATTGTCCACGCCACAAAAAGAGAGTAAACAACCTGTCCAGAATCACAAAATGGCTTTTTGGCATAGCCAGTGGTGCCGCTCTATATAAGTATAATAACTTAGGAAGGAGAATCATTTTTATAACATTTATCCCTCCTAGTAAGGTCAGCGGAAGATTCTCCCAGGCCTCAATTTTCTTAGTTATATATTCCATTGTGGGAATGACATTAAGCTGGTGGAATTTCGTGACCTCCCTATGAATAACAATTCCTAGATATTGAGAACACATAATTAATTAAAGTACAGTGCCTTGCGAAAGTATTCGGCCCCCTGGAACTTTTCAACCTTTTGCAACATTTCAGGCTTCAAACAAAAAGATATAACATTTAAAATTTTGAGTGGGTCACAATTGTGAAGTGGAACGAAATTTATTGGATCATTTAAACTTTTTTTGTAATAATAAAACTGAAAAGTGGGGTGTGCAAAATTATTCGGCCCCCTTGCATTAATACTTTGTTGCGCCACCTTTTGCTGCGATTATAGCTGCAAGTCGCTTGGGGTATGTCTCTATCAGTTTTGCACATCTAGAGACTGAAATTCTTGCCCATTCTTCCTTGCAAAACAGCTCCAGCTCTTTGAGGTTGGATGGAGAGCGTTTGTGAACAGCAGTTTTCAGCTCTTTCCACATATTCTCAATTGGATTCAGGTCTGCACTTTGACTTGGCCATTCTAAGACCTGGATACGTTTATTTTTGAACCATTCCATTGTAGATTTTGCTTTATGTTTGGGATCATTGTATTGTTGGAAGATAAATCTCCGTCCTAGTCTCAGGTCTTTTGCAGACTCCAACAGGTTTTCATCCAGAATGGTCCTGTATTTGGCTCCATCCATCTTCCCATCAATTTTATCCATCTTCCCTGTCCCTGCTGATGAAAAGCAGGCCCAAACCATGATGCTGACACCACCATGTTTGACAGTGGGGATGGTGTGTTCAGGGTGATGAGCTGTGTTGCTGTGTTGTTCTTCTTGCCACTCTTCCATAAAGGCCAGATTTGTGAAGTGTTCGACTGATTGTTGTCCTATGGACAGACTTCCCACCTCAGCTGTAGATCTCTGCAGTTCATCCAGAGTGATCATGGGCCTCTTGGCTGCATCTCTGATCAGTCTTCTCCTTGTTTGAGATGAAAGTTTAGAGGGATGGCTGGGTCTTGGTAGATTTGCAGTGGTCTGATACTCCTTCCATTTCAATATGATCGCTTGCACAGTGCTCCTTGGGATGTTTAAAGCTTGGGAAATCTTTTGGTATCCAAATCCAGCTTTAAACTTCTCCACAACAGTATCATGGACCTACCTGGTGTGTTCCTTGGTCTTCATGAAGCTCTCTGTGCTTTAAACAGAACCCTGAGACTATCACAGAGCAGGTGCATTTATACGGAGACTTGATTACACACAGGTGGATTCTATTTATCTTCATCAGTCATTTAGGACAACATTGGATCATTCAGAGACCCTCAATGAACTTCTGGAGTGAGTTTTCTAAACTAAAAGTAAATGGGCCGAATAATTTTGCACGCCCAACTTTTCAGTTTTATTATTACAAAAAAAGTTTAAATGATCCAATAAATTTCGTTCCATTTCACAATTGTGACCCACTTGTTGATTCTTCACCAAAAATTTAAAATGTTATATCTTTTTGTTTGAAGCCTGAAATGTGGCAAAAGGTTGAAAAGTTCCAGGGGGCCGAATACTTTCGCAAGGCACTGTATCACTTATCCTTTCAATCTTCATATCCACTAAAATCTTTTACACTTATTGACCTTACTTACTGGTGAATCCTTTGCTGGCTGAACGGAGCAGTGTAACAGTCACTCTCTTCCAAGTCTGGTATAGTTTCCTTGTCCAGTCTCATAGGTTTTTTCGGTAACCATCCTCTGAACCTGCTTAGCTGCTTCTCCATCCTACAAATAATATCAATGATAGCTAATGACTAAATGTTGCATTATTATCAGGGGAACATTATCCATTTCTTTCTATATTTAATTTGATTTATAATATTTTTACATTCCGATGAAATATTTTTAATACAATCGAGCATATTGTTAATGCACTGTGTAAGTACAAGTAGTAGAAAATATATATTGAAGAATATATATAGTTCAGAAAACTACTGATATATCATGGAGACCTATCAGAAGTTTCCATAGATGTGGTGCAGGCCCTGAAACCTCTACCATTGATTACAACAAAGCTTCTAAAGTACAGGTTGGTGCACTTTACAGTTTTGGGTCCAAACAGATTTTCCCAGAATTATTTGGGAATGCCTGAATTGCCTACAGATGTACATAGATAAATTATAGATAAAATGCACAGCCTCTCATGAACCTTTATCAAATAAGCATTTCTGGAATTTACATACATAGTACTGTATATAAATATGATCCAACCAGTGTCGTAGCTATAGGGGTCGCAGCGGTTGCAGTTGCCACTTGCAAGGCCGCACCGCCAATTAGGCAGGTGCGGCGCGGCCCTGCACATAGTTGCGGGCGGCGGCGGGGCAGAGGGAGATGAGCGCTTCCATTGTGGAAGCGCTCATCTCCATAGTCATCTGTATCGCCGTCCTCAGGACGGCGATACAGATGCCTGTACTGCGGGGCAGGGGAGGGAGAGGCGTCTCCCCTGCCCGTTCCTCTGATAGGCTGCAGGCACTAGGCCTGCAGCCTATCAGAGGCCGGCTCAGGCGGCGCGATGACGTCATCGCGCCGCCTGAGCCGTACAGCGCGGGACACAGGCCGGAAAAAGCCTGCATCGCATCGCTGCCAGCTCCATGGAGGTAAGTATAAGTGTTTATTTTTTTTTACTGTTGTAGTCTTGGACCGGAGCTCTATTGGGGGCACATGGGGGCATTTTTACTGGCATATGGGGGGCACTGAGGGGCATTTTTACTGGCAAATAGGGGCACTGAGGCAATTTTACTGGCACTGGGGGCATTATTACTGGCACATGGAGGCACTGGGGGCATTTTTACCGGCAATAGGGGGCACTGGGGGCATTATTACAGGCACTGGGGCCATTTTTACTGCCACTGGGGGCATTATTACAGGCACTGGGGCCATTTTTACTGGCACATGGGGGCACTGGGGGCATTTGTTACTGGCACATGGGGGCATTTGTTACTGGCACATGGGGGCACTTGTTACTGGCACATGGGGGCACTGGGGGCATTTCTTACTGGCACTGGGGGCATTTCTCAATGGCACTTGGGGGCATTTCTTAATGGCATGGGAGCACTGGGGGCATTTTTACTGGCACTGGGGGCATTTGTTACTGGCACTGGGGGCATTTCTTAATGGCACGGGAGCACTGGGGGCAATTTTGCTGGCACTGGGGGCTTTTTTACTGGCACATGGGGGCACTGGGGGCATTTTTACTGGCACTGGAGGCATTTCTTAATGGCACAGGAGCACTGGGGCATTTTTACTGGCACATGGGGGCACTGGGGGCGCAGTTATTTCTGGGGCACGTTATGTTTACACTATTACGGGGCACTATTTGCTGGGCACTGGGGGCATTTGTTACTGGCACATGGGGGCATTTGTTACTGGTACATGGGGGCACTTGTTACTGGCACATGGGGGCACTGGGGGCATTTCTTACTGGCACTGGGGGCATTTCTCAATGGCACTTGGGGGCATTTCTTAATGGCATGGGAGCACTGGGGGCATTTTTACTGGCACTGGGGGCATTTGTTACTGGCACTGGGGGCATTTCTTAATGGCACGGGAGCACTGGGGGCAATTTTGCTGGCACTGGGGGCTTTTTTTACTGGCACATGGGGGCACTGGGGGCATTTTTACTGGCACTGGAGGCATTTCTTAATGGCACAGGAGCACTGGGGGCATTTTTACTGGCACATGGGGGCACTGGGGGCGCAGTTATTTCTGGGGCACGTTATGTTTACACTATTACGGGGCACTATTTGCTGGGCGCAGTTATTTTAGGACACTGTGTGCCAATAATTATTGTAGGGCACTATCTGTGTGGTACTAGTGGCACAGTACTGGGGGTGGTAGGATGATTTGTCCAGAAGACGGAGGATGATGGAAAAGTAGTAAACTAAGATTTTTTTCTGTCAAACTGCAGAGATGAGAAATGGCTGAAAAATGGCGTCTGGTCTGAAAGGAGAAGATGAGGAAAGAGAAGAT
The DNA here is from genome assembly GCA_900303285.1 of Rhinella marina. Classification (NCBI taxonomy): domain Eukaryota; kingdom Metazoa; phylum Chordata; class Amphibia; order Anura; family Bufonidae; genus Rhinella; species Rhinella marina. Next base: position 86,330 of record ONZH01011878.1, read on the forward strand.
CTACATCCGAGGAGACGTCACTGGATGTAAGAGGTATGGGGCTCTGTATTAGGCTACATTCACACGAACGTTGTGTTTTGCAGTCTGCAAATTGCGGATCCGCAAAAAAAGGATGATGTTCCGTATGGCATCCGTTTTTTTTGCAGATCCACTGTAACAATGCCTATCCTTGTCCGCAAAACGGACAAAAATAGGAATGGACATACAGATGCGGACAGCACACAGTGCTCATTTAAGTAAATGGGTCCGCATCTGAGCCGCAAAATCTGCAGATCGGAGGCCGCAAAAACAATGTGTGAATGTAGCCTTACCCTGTATGTTCTGTAGTGATATACGTAATGTTAGGAGGAAAAAGGTTAGGGTTAGAATTTGGAATGGGGGGGGGGTTCAGTTTTTGACTTGGCCGGCAGAAAAGCTAGGTGCACCAGCGCTGGGGGGGCCCAAGCTGAACTCTTGCACCAGGGCCCATGAAGCTTTAGCTACACCCCTGGATCCAACTGTTTAAGTTAGTTGCTTCTATCAACAGTCACCTCTGTGAGGAGTTCTGAGATATTAATCAGAGTGGATGGTGGTTGTAGTCAGATGATGTCATCAATAGATCAGCAGCACAACATCAGCCTTTGTGGATTCAATCCATTATATTATCCCAGTGCATGAAGTGCTAGGCCCCAGCCCTTAGGCATCAGTTAACAAATATTGAAGAAACCGCAGGTCTCTTCTTCTAAAGAATATTGTTACCTTTATTCACGAAATATAGCAATGATGTTTTGACTATAAAAAGTCTTTATCAAGCTTGATAGTCTTTATATTGTTGAATTGTCACTGCTATGTTCAGTAAATAAAGGTAAAACTAAGCTTTAGAAGAAGAGTGCTGTGGTTTCTTCAATATTTGTAGTGAGATGATGACCACGTTTTATGCCGTCAATAATAGTTGCACAACAGTATACATGTATGTGCGACCAAACGTGACAGAGAGCAGGTTCTTAATAGTGGAAGTAATAAGCTGCTTTAATCATTGTTTACCCAGCTTAGGATACTTTCACGCTTCCGTTTTGTCCCCATTGAAAACGTAGAACAGAATGGAATGTTCCAAAATGCATTCAGTTCCATTTAGTTGCGTTCCCAGACCAGAGAGCAAACCGCAGCATGCTGCAGTTTTCTTTCCGTCATGGGATGCAGAGCAAGATGGATCCGTCATGACCCACAATGCAAGTCAATGGGGACGTTTAACTCTGACAATGGATCCGTCCCCCATTGACTTTCAGTGGAGATAATGACGGATTCGTCTTGGCAATGCTAAAGATAATACAACCGGATCTGTTCATAATGGATGCAGATGGTTGTATTATCAGTAACAGAAGCGTTTTTGCTGAACCCTGCTGGATCCAGCAAAAACTCTAGCGTGAAAGTAACCTTAAAAGGGTTGCCTACTCCTTTACTACTGATACTCTATACTCAGGATAGACCATAAACATTAGATCAGTGGTGTCCGACAACCCCAGACCTATGCAAATCAGCTGTTTCACAGTAGCGCCAGAAGTCAGCTCTGGAATTACACAATTCCATCCATTGTGTAGTGTAAGGAGCTGGTTAATGAAGGGCTGCTTCTATCGTAGTGAATGTAAGTAACCCTTCAGTTACAAGCTCTTTCCACTAAACAATAGATAGAGATATCTAGTTCTAAAGCCGACTTCTGGCACTGGAGCTACTCTGAAACAGCTGATTAATGGGGGTACAGGGATTGGACTTCTGCCAATAAGATATTGATGGCTTATTCTAAGGACAGGCCATCAATAGCAAAGGAGTGGACAACCGATTTAACCATGGAAGATGGCTGGGGGTCTACAGTAATTTATACGTAAAGATAACAAAATCAAACAAATGAGTCAAAAATATTAGACTTGGTAATTTATGGAAGGTGAACCTTTGCCCCAGTCTCATCTGACCAGAGCACCTTCTTCCACGTTTGCTGTGTCCCCTACATGGCTTGTGACAAACTACAAATGGGACTTCTTATGGCTTGCTTTCAAAAATGGCTTTCTTAATTCCACTCTTCCATAAAGGCCAGATTTGTGGAGTACACAGCTAATAGTTGTCCTGTGGACAGATTCTCCCACTTGAGCTGTGGATCTCTGCAGCTTCTCCAGAGTGACCATGGGCCTATTGGCCTCTTCTATAATTAGTGCTCTCCTTGCCTGGTCTGTCAGTTTAGGTAGACGGCCATGTCTTTGTAGGTTTGCAGTTTGACCACTTTGACCATATTTGGATGATGGATTTCAACAGTGCTCCGTGAGATGTTCATTGATTGGGATATTTTTTTAAAAACCTAACCCTGCTCTACACTTTACACAACTTTATCCCTGACCTGTCTGGTGTGTTCCTTGGTTTTCATGATGCTATTTGATCACTAATGTTCACTAACAAACCTCTGAGGCCTTCACCGAACAGCTGTAATTATACTAAGAAAAAAGTACATACAAGTGAACTCTATTTACTAATTTGGTGACTTCTGAAGGCAATTGGTCACACTGGATTTTATTTTGTGGTATCAGAGTACAGGGGGCTGACTACCAATGCATGCCATAAATCATCAATATCCACTGCTGACAGCTCCATTTGCAACTGCCAACCAATGACGCCCCAGATGTGCTCGATAGAAGACAAGTCCAGATATGTTGCAGACCATGGTAGCATGTTTAGGCCATGCAGACTGCATTGAGCAATGTGGGCCTGTTGCTGTCCTATTGAATAAAAGGCTCCCGGGACACTTTGGAGAAATTGCCATACCACTGGTTTCACAACCAAATCAGTGTAACACCAAGTTGTTAGTGTACTTAAAATAACCAATTACAGTATATTATGACAATCCATACTATAATCCTGGAAGTAGTACTAGAGTAATGTTCCCCTGTGAAGGCCTCTTTATGGTGTTGCCTATGTTGCCCTGAGACCAATCTCCAGCTATCATTGCATCTGAGACCAAAGCGGGGCTGAAGAGGATAGCCTCCATTGTTATCTTGATTTGCACCTTGACAGCCTTTGAAAGTGGTGACCTGAAATGAACACACATGTAGCCTAATGTCATGCTAATACCTTCTGATGGTTTGTGTAGAGAGACTGTTTGCCTCCCTCGGCTTATTTGTCCACTTTCACTTGTAGTACAGAATTGATCACTATGAGCCATTCCTCTGATCAGACAATCTGTCTGTGCAGACGTTCGTCTCTGTGCACCTCTTGCTGTCATTACAGTTCATCAATGTTTTCCTAACATCAGGCCACCCAACACTGAAAAGTTCTGACATCTCGGTCTAGGCATGTAGTGATCTTATGTAGTGACAGACCAAAGTCTCTCAGTTCAAGGATTGTGACAGGTGGTGATTACTGGCACATCGACAAACAGGAGGCATTGCATAATCATCCTACACGACTTGACTTAAGGTTCCATGTGGCTAAAAAAATAGTTTTCGAACTGGCTTTTATGCCCCTCCCACATGCTACACTTGTCCTTTTTGGTGTTCCAATGTCAATGTTGAGGAGTGAATATATAATTGCTTTGGGCATGTTAATTTATTTACAGGAAACATAGAGGAGAATGGCTCATTATTTTACTGACCTGCTCATGAACTTGTATCGTCGGTGCAGGTAATAGATTTTTCTCCTGGAAGAACAGCAAAAATGAAGCCAGTCGAGAAGAAAACCCATCGTCAGTTACAGTATCAACTACCAAGAAAGCAAAGGAGATTGAAGACAGAAGCCTGTAAGAGGTGGAGGAAGACTAGAGAGATTAACATACACAACAGTCAAAAGAGACTACTGTGTCAATCATTCAACCTCTCTTTAAGGGCACCTATACTTAAATTAACAAGCTTAATAACATTTACCAAAATAAATGGAAAAGTATTTCATCTTACAGAACTAAACATTTGATATTGCTTACTGTAAATTTGTAATATAGAAAGGTGCTATGAAACCACAGCACATTAAGAGGCAAAACACCAGCCAAAGCAGAAATGAAAACGCCATTGCTGGTGTAAGTGGTTAGTAAAATAACCTTAGCAATCAATGCCAGGCAGCTGTTGCCAAGGCCAATAAAATCAAAAGCTGGGTATGCTGAGATGAATATAGTCATACCCTTATATAAATCATTAGTCAGACCACACAAGGAATGCTGTATGAGTCTTTAGAAGATATGCATTAAAGCAGGCTCGGAGGCAGATGACAAAAGACAGCTTAGGGTCTATGACTCAATTACTATGTACAGATATAGCAAAATCCAATACAGAGATCTCTCTAGTGACCTTTTGTACCTATGCCTGTAACCATGACAAGGGGCAGCCAGTATGGATACAGGACAGAAGTTATATCAATCAGCATAGAATGGATTTGAAGGCTTTTAGGCTACTTTCACACTAGCGCAGCACGGGTCCGGCACCTAAAGGGTGCCGACGGATCCGTACTGCTGCTGACACATGTGTGGAGCCGGAGCAGCGCTCCGGCCCCACACATGTTGACACATACACAGAGAACATACATACAAACACATACACACAAACACATACATACTTACATACTCCAGCCCGGGACGCCGGCAGCACGTCTTCACGCGCCTCCTGCGCGCAGTGATGACGATTCCCCACAGCGCCCTCTGCTGGGCGCAGTGGGGAAACGTCATATCTGCGCGCAGGAGGCGCGTGAAGACATGCTGCCGGCGTCCCTGGCTGGAGTATGTGTGTATGTATTTGTATGTATGTATGTCTATGTATGTATGTATGTATGTATGTCTGTCTGTTTCTCTGTAGCCGGATCCGGAATGACCCCCCATTGCAAGTCAATGGAGGACAGATCCGGATTACTGGTGTGTCACACCAAACGGATCCGTCCCTATTGACTTGCATTGGGGGTCATTCCGGATCCGATTATACATACAACTTTTTAAAGGATGTGTACCAGTGGTAACAATTTGTAACATTGCGCCAATGTTTACCTATGTAGCTATGACTAGCCTTGTTCTGGACCAATACTGCAGGCTGATGAGTTATTCTAGGTGACCTTTTGTCAGCCATACTTACTATGGCACTAATCTACCCAAAGTCCACATTTGTGTCTTTTTTGCTGATGATGGAACACATCCAAATGTAGTCTCTATCATCATTACTCCATAACTGCCTACAGTTCTACTATTTCTTTGTATTTTTACATACTCTGTCTGATGTTTTTTCATTCAGATATTTTTAATACAATTTTTGGTCTCAGTCTGAAGTTTTAGAAAGTTGTTCTAATACTTGTAGAATGAAAACCCTTGGCCACCAGACTGCTCACCTGCTCCTGCTCTGTCCGTGCCCACCGGCATCTTTCAGCTTCTTCCTGGTGAGGACGGTCATTAGAGTAGTGCTACTCTGCTCATTCCATACTGGCTGAGGCCTATTCCTTGCCTGCAGTGCCTCTCTCTGAATGTAGGGCAGGTGCACCCCCTCCAGCTCCTATAGGTCCAGCATGTGCAACATAATCAGTCAGTCTATGGCTGAGCCATCCCAGAGTGTTTAAGGCACCTTCTCTTGTGAGAGGGCGTCTGAGCAAATGGTATTCTATCTAGCCAGCTACCCCCCTGCCTATTTTGACCTTGTGCTGCCTGCCCTGACCTTTGACTTGTTAACCGGACTGTATGAACTGTCCCTGCCCTAACCTGCCATCATTCTGCTTGTCCCTGACTACAATTTTGCCTGACCCCTTGGTGCTTCGCACCACTGTCTCTTGACCTTTGTGGGTCAGCAGTGAAGAGAGATTACTCCATGAGATTGAGGCCTGGTGGTTCCCCTGCAGTAGAGTCCAGATCCCTGTATAGGATTGAAAAGGTGAATACAATAGGGTCACCCTTAAGAGTAGCCCCAACCCAATTCTGCTCTCAGTACACAATTCTTATATTAAGTAGACTTTTAATGACAAAATACATGCTGGTACGGTTAAAGTGAACCCGTCATCATGAAAATATGAAGCAATCTGCAGGAGCATGTTACAAAGTTTCCGTAATTTATATTTAAAAAATAATAAATATACCACCACAAGTTTATTATATTCAATCCATATCTTTATTAATCATAATACTGACACAATTAAGCCTATCCCATAAAATCAATTTAAAAGCATAAGAGGAGGAACTATTACAATATCTATTAAGTAGTAATACATAATAATACGTTTTGCTAACATGCTTACTCTGGAGGTATGAGGAAGCCTGTTGTCGAAAGATGCACTCTGGTTGGTTTTGTTAACATTACCACTGCACTTGCACTCTATATACAATACAGACCAAAAGTTTGGACACACCTTCTCATTCAAAGAGTTTTCTGTATTTTCATGACTATGAAAATTGTAGATTCACACTGAAGGCATCAAAACTATGAATTAACACATGTGGAATTATATACTTAACAAAAAAGTGTGTAACAACTGAAAATATGTCTTATATTCTAGGTTCTTCAAAGTAGCCACCTTTTGCTTTGATTACTGCTTTGCACACTCTTGGCATTCTCTTGATGAGCTTCAAGAGGTAGTCACCTGAAATGGTTTTCACTTCACAGATGTGTCCTGTCAGGTTTAATAAGTGGGATTTCTTGCCTTATAAATGGGGTTGGGACTATGAGTTGTGTTGGGCAGAAGTCAGGTGGATACACAGCTGATAGTCCTACTGACTAGACTGTTAGAATTTGTATTATGGCAAGAAAAAAGCAGCTAAGTAAAGAAAAACGAGTGGCCATCATTACTTTAAGAAATGAAGGTCAGTCAGTCCAAAAATTGGGAAAACTTTCAAAGTGTCCCCAAGTGCACTTGCAAAAACCATCAAGCGCTACAAAGAAACTGGCTCACATGAGGACCACCCCAGGAAAGGAAGGCCAGGAGTCACCTCTGCTGCGGAGGATAAGTTCATCTGAGTCACCAGCCTCAGAAATGGCAGGTTAACAGCAGCTCAGATTAGAGACCAGGTCAATGCCACACAGAGTTCTAGCAGCAGACACATCTCTACAACAACTGTTAAGAGGAGACTGAACAGCAGGCCTTCATGGTAAAATAGCTGCTAGGAAACCACTGCTAAGGAAAGGCAACAATCAGAAGAGACTTGTTTGGGCTAAAGAACACATTAGACCAGTGGAAAATCTGTGTTTTGGTCTGATGAGTCCAAATTTGAGATCTTTGGTTCCAACCACCATGTCTTTGTGCGACACAGAAAAGGTGAACGGATGGACTCTACATGCCTGATTCCCACTGTGAAGCATGGAGGAGGAGGTGTGATGGTGTGGGGGTGCTTTGCTTGGTGACACTGTTGGGGATTTAATCAAAATTGAAGGGCATACTGAACCAGCATGGCTACCACAGCATCTTGCAGCGGCATGCTATTCCATCCGGTTTGCGTTTAATTGGACCATCATTTATTTATCAATAAAACAATGACCCCAAACACACCTCCAGGCTGTGTAAGGGCTATTTGACCAAGAAGGAGAGTGATGGGGTGCTACGCCAGATGACCTGGCCTCCACAGTCACCAGACCTGAACCCAATCGAGATGGTTTGGGGTGAGCTGGACCGCAGAGTGAAGGCAAAAGGGCCAACAAGTGCTAAGCATCTCTGGGAACTCCTTCAAGACTGTTGGAATACCATTTCAGGTGACTACCTCTTGAAGCTCATCAAGAGAATGCAAAGAGTGTGCAAAGCAGTAATCAAAGCAAAAGGTGGCTACTTTGAAGAACCTAGAATATAAGACATCTTTTCAGTTGTTTCACAATTTTTTGTTAAGTATATAATTCCACATGTGTTAATTCATAGTTTTGATGCCTTCAGTGTGAATTTACAATTTTCATAGTCATGAAAATACAGAAAACTCTTTGAATGAGAACGTGTGTCCAAACTTTTGGTCTGTACTTGGTCAGAAAAGTGGCAGGTGAGGTTTAACACTGACAAATGTAAGGTTATGCATATGGGAAGGAATGATGCAAGTCACCAGTACATACTAAATGGTAAAGCATTGGGTAACTCTGACATGGAAAAGGACCTAGGAATTTTAGTGAACAGCAAACTAAGCTGTAGAAGCCAGTGCCAGACAGCTGCTGCCAAGGCCAATAAGATAATGGGTTGCATCAAAAGGGGCATAGATGGCGGTGATGAGAACATAGTCCTGCCACTTTACAAATCACTAGTCAGACCACACATGGAGTACTGTGTACAGTTCTGGGCTCCTGTGAACAAGGCAGACATAGCAGAGCTGGAGAGGGTTCAGAGGAGGGCAACTAAAGTAATAACTGGTAATGGGTGGACTACAGTACCCAGAAATATTATCAGAATTAGGGTTATTCACTCTAGAAAAAAGACGACTGAGGGGAGATCTAATAACTATGTATAAATATATCAGGGGTCAGGACAGAGATCTCTCCCATCATCTACTCATCATACTATGTTACTATGTTACTGTATTACGTTTACGTCACTGGCATGTTTTCCAGTCTAGTCTTTTATATATTATATAATTATACAGCATCAATATCTTTTTCCATATATACAAAGGTATATACAATACTGATATGTTATCTATTTAATATATTGAATATTTAGCATAGATGAAAGGGTATATTATTATTAATTTATATTATATACAGTAATCCCTCAAGATACAATATTAATTGGTTCCAGGACAACCATTGTATGTTGAAACCATTGTAAGTTGAGTAATTGGTTGCAAAGCCCCAAAATGTCATCCAAGATCAGAGAAAATGAAGATTTATGGAAAATAAGCAGATAACTAAGACAGATAAAACAAGTCCTTACATATAACAGTCAGGAATAGCTGCTAAGGCTATTTTCACACTGGCGTTTTCATTTTCCGGTATTGAGCTCCGTCATAGGGGCTCAATACCGGAAAAAAACGCTTTAGTTTTGTCCCCATTCATTCTCAATGGGGACAAAACTGAACCGAAGAGAACGGAATGCTCCTAAGCTGCGGTTTGCTCTCCGGTCCAGGCATCTGCACCAAGACGGATCCGGAATGACCCCCAATGCAAGTCAATGGGGACAAATCCGTTCGGTGTGACACAATGGTAAACGGCTCCGTCCTCCATTGACTTTCAATGGAGTTCATGACGGATCCGTCCCCTTGCAGTTTCCCCTCCCTCCAGCAGGGGGCGCTGTGGGGAAAGTTACCTTTGTGCGCGCCGTCCTCCTCCTCGTTGCTGGTCAGGTCCGGAGCTGGGACAGGTCGGGAGCTGCTGGGACAGGTAAGAAAACCCCCCTCCTCCTCCTCATAGTGTCTGACACGTGTTGGGCCCACACGTGCACCTGCGGCAGCACGGATCCGGCGGGACCCTTCACCCGCCGGATCCGTGCTGCTGCTAGTGTGAAAGGGGCTTAACTAGCAACTAATACAGCTATTTTACCAGGGAAATGGCCATGATTGGTTGGATCTCAGTCTGAGATATTGTATGTTGAGTGTGGTTTCAACTTACGATGGGTCAGAAAAGACCATTGTATGTTGAAAATATTGTATCCTGAGGCCATTGTATCTTGAGGGATCACTGTATTGCACTATAATTAGATACACTTACACTTGCACTTTAATAATCTTACTTAGTATATATAAGGGCCTATGCTGTGTCAGTATTATGATTAATAAAGATATGGATTGAATCTAATAAAGTTGTGATGGTATATTTATTATTTTTAATTATAAAAGTACAGTATATCACAAAATATATAGGTGTCTAAATTATATGTTTTAAATTTTCTCTTTATATTAAACTAAATATCTCAGCTTTCTCAGTTCCTCCTGCAGATCGCACGGCATTTTATAGTGACAGGTTACCTTTAAGAAATAATCAGGAATGTACCGCACTTATATCTAGATGAGCAGATTACTGATTCAAGGCTTTTGTGCTCATTCCACTATATAATATTATTGTACATGTAGCATATAAGATTGGCTCAATGCTGCAATGCTTTTCATGTAAACCTGCTAATACTTCTTTACTGTAGCTTTACAATAAACTACAACATGAATTATAAATTATGTATACATAATTTATGTGTACTTGTCCCCAATAACCTCTAGTGAGCCTGTTTAAAGATTCCTCTAGAAGCATGACTATGTGTTTGTGGATGAAACGTGCAGTCTGCTGCTGATAGTCTGGATGCTAGTTCATTATCCGACTTTAACATGAAGACAGCTGCAACTATTAAGCAATTGACACCCCTAGTGCCGAAACCTCTAAAGCAGTCTACTCCTTTTCCCTGGACTCACCTCAGCAAGTAAAGAGCTTCTTCATGGTTTCATGTAGTTATAAACAGTACAAAATAGAACAGGAAATCTTAAGCAGCCTCAGCTAAACCCTACTATCTAGATGACTTCTTCTTTCTTATATCTTGCTTCTTATTTATGGTTTTCAAAAATAAAACAGTGACTGAAAAAGTGAACTCACTTTAAAGGGGTTGTCCAACCAGTACAATATTTTTTTTAAGGCTCAAAATGTTTTAATACATTTTTAAAAAGTCACACTCTCCTCATCAATCCCCTCCATTCTCATTCTGATGCTTTCCAGGTCCTCCACAGATGTCTACTTTCTCCACCTTGACACAGCTGATCACTGGCCATAGCAGTGACCTATGTCAAGAGAGACCAAGTAGTGGAGCGCAGCAGAGGACTGTAGAAGCGACAGAACTGAAAAGGGCAATTGTCTAATGGGAGTCTGAGGGGGCCTTCACACGTGGCAGATTTTGTCGTAGAAATTTTCTGTGACTGAAAATCACTTCCATTAACCTGAATTTGACTTGCAGAAATCCATGTGTTTCCAAAACAACCATGTTCAAATGAATGGAACTGATTTTAGTTGCAGAAATTTCTGCAATAAGATCTGCTGTGCGTGAAGGCAACCTGAAGTAATTTACCTCTTGTATCAACTTCTCAGGATGTTGCTGCTACACCATCTTTAAATGAATATACATTTAATATTCCTTTCCTGCTATCTTTCCTCTTCACTAACTCCCAATTAACTGTTCATATCCGGACAGGTTGCCTGCTCATATAAGGATTACACACATATATATATATATATATATATATATATATATATATACTGTAAATATAAAGTGTATATATATATAACATATATGACTATGGTAAAGAAAAAGTGAATGGGCTCCGAGAGACAGGCAGAGGAAGAGAGACTGACATAGAGACTGCTCCTGGCAATTTTCTGTTTAATTCACTCCTGGATTTACATCTAAATGCATGGGGAAATTCATGTCAGAGCAAGAATATAACATCATTACAAGGATACTACAAAGTATACCATAGAGTTACTACAGAGAGATCATGGAGATCATTGCTTTGCTCATTTCATCTCCTAAAACAATTTCGTTTTTTAGGGAATGGACCGATTATTTCTACTGGTTTGGTGGTCTGGGATTTTTATTTTTACAAGAAAGTGTTCACCTGTGGCCAATCTATTTTTATGCCCTTTCAGATTTACAATATAAACACTTAAAGGGGTTGCCCCACGAAGAATATTCTACATTTTCAAACCAGCACCTGGATCTAAATACTTTGCATGTAATTAAAAATTTAGTATAGCCTCTGAGTTATTTACTGAAATCTATCTGTATGCTGTTTGCTCTTTTTCTAAAATATCTGTCCAGCTCACTGAGATGGAAGCACATGCTCAGTTCCATCCTTCAACTTCCACCAGCTGCAGCAGAAAGGACACACCCCTGACAAAGTGACCCACCCCCCCCTCCCACTGAGCTGCCAGCTTGAAATAAATATAGCACAGTAACTGCAGCAATGAATGGACAGATCTTTGGACCCAGGTGAGGTACAGGGCTGGTTCTAAGTTTGTTAGAAAAAGACTATCATCTCCTATATGATATCTGGTTTTAATTTTTATATTACTCATGGGATAACCCCTTTAATAACAATTGGGTGTTTAAGATTTTACCATAGCAGGCCAATAATTAATAGCAGACTATGGACAATGATGTGGCACTTTTACTTTGAGCCTTTCCAGCTAGACTTGCAATTTCTGAAAACTAGCCAGAGAGGTCTGTTCTGGGAACACATCCAGAAAATGCAATGAGGGCATGCATCTTTATCTTCACAAGTTAGATGTATTTAACCAAAGCAAAACTTGCTGAACATGTGAAATTCGGCATCTTTCTAAACAGCCAAGCTGTCCGATTGTTTCATGTCTGACAATTTCCGTCTACTGAGAAGGTCACTGACGCACAATGTTACTACATGTACTTATGAGTACCTACCTGAATGGCATCCTAACATTCATAAGCTCGGCATATCTTCCCAGAACCTCCCACGGTGCGTGAAGTTTTACAAACATGATGTCGCTGTTGGTGATAGATGACTGTAATGAGACAACAGCAGGAATTATGAATGCCTGATGTCCCCAAAATACATGAAAATGATTATTTCTGCTACATTAGTTATTGCTCTTCTGCCGTATTAAACACAAATCCATATTGTATCTTATCATGCTTTATTTAAACCCATATTTTTATGGTTACATTTATATTACCATTCATATGTCAGCTTATATTTACTGTGTTTTTTTAAAGATTATCCACATGTTGTTCAGTTGTCTCGTCATCCTGATCATCCCAATCAGTGGTTACTAATAGGGGGTGCAGAGGCAGCAGTCACTACCATGCCCTGGAGCCTGAGGGGGCCCAAAGACCCTTGTGCCACATAAGAAGACACTAGTATTATAGAAAGTGCATGCAAGTCAAGTTATACCTCTGGCTAGAGGGAAGGGGAAAAGTCAAGAATTTGCATAAGGGGAAAGGGGGGGAGGGTGCCGTTTCAATTTTTGCCTCAGGCAGCATGATGTCTTTCCCTGGCCCGAGGGGAGGGGGGCAAAAGCACCACAAAGCACCGAGGGGAGGGGGGCAAAACTGAACTTTTGCACCAGGGTCCATGAGCCTTTAGCTACAGCCTGCTAATAAATCTAATAACTTTGCACAATACATTAACTCTAACACAAAGGGGGCCATTTATGAAGACTGGCGATTTAGATGCCGGTCTTTGTCCCTCCTGCGCTGGCAGTTCATCCACCCGAATTATGTAGAGGCGTGGGCCTCTAAATAATTTATGCAGACTTTAGACTTTTCTAAATATATGCCACCTCCCTTGTTGGCATAGATTTACACCATTTTCTATTCTTAAAATTAGATGGGTAAGCCCGCCCTTTTACCTGCGCAAGCCAGACCCCATTTTTTAGACCTGCTATGAGTGGTGGAAAAGGGGAAAAAGTGACATATTGTGCCACAAATAACCATTGTGCCGCAATCTGCACAGATATACACCAAAAAGTGGCATATATCTGTTCATAAATCACCATTAAAGTTTTATGGTTTATTTGATCTTAAGACCAGAATAAGAAGACATTTATCTGATTGTAACAACACTACTGCTATTAGAAATATTTCTGCAGTTGGTGGAACGATAATCTCACGCATGTGCTGTTATTGTGAGTAGTGGTGCATACAGAAATGATCTGACAAGTTAAATGAATCAGGTATTGCGCACTCGTCATAAAATTCGTACATGCGCGTGTGCAAATTCATTGAATCGATTTGTTTAAATATCATAATGCATGAGTCAATACTCACAGTAAAGGCACGAAATTACTAAAGCCGCGCAATATGTTCGGCCATATTAATCAGTTGGCCGAGAGAGCGTCCTGAGCTGCGGGGATGCTCCTAAAAAAGTGAAAATTCACCCAGATAAACAAATCGATTTGTACGAATCGATTCGTTCATCACTAGTTGGAATCTATTCTTCTCCTATGGTGCAAGGTATTAAACGAGTAAATTCACTTGCATGGGGTGGAGGGAAGCATTTTGGACTTTATTCTGAACACATGTGTACCAAAAGGTATGAACAGGCACCAAGACTTTATTTTTCATTATTAATTCCTGGTGCTTTATGTCCTCTCTAGTTGGTTGAAAAGGGTTAATGTGTCAACATTTTGATGTATTGATTTTAATTGTATATGTCTATGTATGTATTTTCTTATTTGTTTATAGAAGTATTTATATGCTATGACTAAGGTCATAGAGATGCCTGAAATGCGTAAGCGATAGTCCCTTCTTGTCACCTATGGATTTTAATAAGGATTTCTAAAGTGTTTTATTTCATGGGATGCTGGATTTTCCTTTTCCCTTTTTCTATTCAAAGATTATCTCCTATTAAAACTCTTCTTAGATAACGTTCATATACCAAACTGACAGCGCAGAACATAGAAGACATGATATGCACATTGTGCTTGCCGACTAAATCAGTAAAGTGACAAGTCATTATCTGAAACACAGCTTCTCACAAAGAGAGCCAAAGCGAACGCGATCCTAGATTTCATATGGGGCAGATTTATTAATAATATTCTCGTGCTATGTAATCAATGTCATTCATTTAAGCTATTTTTATTAAAAGTGTTGTATATCTCAGAATAACACATTTTTATTACAATGTAATAACTGTATTTTTTTCTGTTATAAAACAGACATAACATCTTCACCAGAAAGATCTGCAGAAATATTAGGGTGCTGTCATACACAGTTTTTAGTAGTATTTTTCTGCACTTTTGCATTTTTATTTCTGCACCTACATGTTTGCAGACTTTTTTGCTGTAAAAACGCCAGTTCCACATGGTAGCTGACAGTCTATGGGCAATATTAAACATATGACACCTTTTTTCTTATTGGTGTTTTTGTCCATTAGGTGGAGTTTTTTGTTAAGGAAAAACGCCATGAAGGAAGCCCTCTTGGTAAGTCAAACTGTTTGCCAAAAAAAGTCAGTAAAACACCACAAAAAATACCCAAGTGGCAAAAAAACCTTTGCACTTATACTGCCTTTTTGTTAAAAAGAAATGTAAGAGCTAAATTCAGGTATGTAAGGAAGGACCCTAATGGTGGAGCCTGTTGATTTCTATGAGATTCAGACTGATTCTAACATGTTTCAGTCTTAATCATTTTTATCATGATTCCTTTTTAACACAATACCTAACAATCTGTTATAGAGGTTTAATGAGTAAGGACTGAAAGCAAACTGATGTCAATTTAGATTGATAGCTTTAAAAAATGTATGGTAAATATGAATGCACTTTGGTACTTTTATACGCTGTGGATTTGATGTTGCGGGTTTGAACGAGCCACAGTAAATTCACAGCATATTCCAATACCAGCAAAGCAGATGAGACTTTAGCAAATTTTCTCCTCATACTGCTGAAAAAACATCTGAAGAATACAGTCATGGCCAAAAGTTTTGAGAATGATACAAATATTAATTTTTACAAAGTCTACTGCTTCAGTTTTTATAATGGCAATTTGCATATACTCCAGAATGTTATAAAGAGTGATCAGCTTAACAGCAATTACTTGCAAAGTCAATATTTGCCTAGAAAATGAACTTTATCCCCCAAAACACATTTCAACATCATTGCAGCCCTGCCTTAACAGGACCAGCTAACATCGTTTCAGTGATTGCTCCATTAACACAGGTGTGGGTGTTGATGAGGACAGGGCTGGAGATCAATCTGTCATGATTAAGTAAGAATGACACCACTGGACACTTTAAAAGGAGGCTGGTGCTTGCATCATTGTTTCTCTTCTGTTAACCATGGTTATCTCTAAAGAAACACGTGCAGTCATCATTGCACTGCACAAAAATGGCCTAACAGGGAAGAGTATCGCAGCTAGAAAGATTGCACCTCAGTCAACAATCTATCGCATCATCAAGAACTTCAAGGAGAGAGGTTCCATTGTTGCCAAAAAGGCTCAAGGGCGCCCAAGAAAGACCAGCAAGCGCCAGGACCGTCTCTTAAAAGTGTTTCAGCTGCGGGATCGGGCTACCAGCAGTGCAGAGCTTGCTCAGGAATGGCAGCAGGCAGGTGTGAGTGCATCTGCACGCACTGTGAGGCGGAGACTCTTGGAGCAAGGCCTGGTCTCAAGGAGGGCAGCAAAGAAGCCACTTCTCTCCAGAAAAAACATCAGGGACAGACTGATATTCTGCAAAAGGTACAGGGAGTGGACTGCTGAGGACTGGGGTAAAGTCATTTTCTCTGATGAATCCCCTTTTCGATTGTTTGGGACATCTGGAAAACAGCTTATTCGGAGAAGACGAGGTGAGCGCTACCACCAGTCTTGTCTCATGCCAACTGTAAAGCATCCTGAAACCATTCATGTGTGGGGTTGCTTCTCAGCCAAGGGAATCGGCTCTCTCACAGTCTTGCCTAAAAACACAGCCATGAATAAAGAATGGTACCAGAATGTCCTCCGAGAGCAACTTCTCCCAACCGTCCAAGAGCAGTTTGGCGATCAACAATGCCTTTTCCAGCATGATGGAGCACCTTGCCATAAAGCAAAGGTGATAACTAAATGGCTCAGGGAACAAAACATAGAGATTTTGGGTCCATGGCCTGGAAACTCCCCAGATCTTAATCCCATTGAGAACTTGTGGTCAATCATCAAGAGACGGGTGGACAAACAAAATCCTACAAATTCTGACAAAATGCAAGCATTGATTGTGCAAGAATGGACTGCTATCAGTCAGGATTTGGTCCAGAAGTTGATTGAGAGCATGCCAGGGAGAATTGCAGGGGTCCTGAAGAAGAAGGGTCAACACTGCAAATATTGACTTGCCTGCATTAACTCATTCTAACTGTCAATATAAGCTTTTGTTACTCATAATATGATTGCAATTATATTTCTGTATGTGATAAAAAACATCTGACAAACACACATAAAAACCAGAGGGCAGCAGATCATGTGAAAATATAATATTTGTGTCATTCTCAAAACTTTTGGCCATGACTGTACATTTACCTGCAGGACAGGAGATCAATGTAAAAATCCTGGACAACCCCATTAAAATTACATTTTATGGAAACATCTGAGACATTTCATCAAAAGTGTAACTTGAAGCTCCTGGGCCTTAATGCAAAATCTGCAACATTGCTACTGACTATCTGGCATCATTTAGTGTATGAGTCTGGGGCAGAAATCTTTTTGGACCCTTCAGCCTCCAGGAGCCAGCTGCGACCACAATACCTGCACTCCCTATAGATACAGGTATTCACAAAAAGAAAAGGGGTCATCCGGAATTCAGTCATTGTTTAACATGGATTACACCAAAGTTACCTCTTTCTCCATCTGCAATCCTTCTGCCCTAATATTCCTCTCAAAAATCTCTCTTTTCTCCGAGTGGGGGCTTGATTTTCTGTAGACCAGTATGTAGTCAATACGACATTTCCCATCAGTGAAAAACAGTCCATTTGTCCTGTTCTTCTCTGGCAAGCTGGGAATCTGAAAAGGAACCAGAATGAATGATCTGAAGATTATAAGGTTATTTTGTCATTTAAAATTTTAAAGTTAGGGTATGCAATATACTGATTAAGGGATACTGCATGGTTAGTAAAACACAAGGCATATCCTGAGTTCAAAGAGGCCCCTTGAAGTAAGTTTCTGTAAAATTTTAGTAGTCATTATTCTCCAACTCAAAAATCATGGTGAGCCCAACATATTTACAAAGTTTTAAACCATTCAGTCAACTTTATGAAGAAATACTTGTTCTCCTGGGCCATATTTATTTGGAGGAACAATTTAAAAATGCTGAGTCAACAGCAAATGGCAAAGAATGTAAGCCTCAGCACTCTATCTTCTTAAAGGGTTAGGCCACTAATATAAATGTATCCGGTCCAACAGATATCTGTTACATCATTTTCCAAAATACTACCATTTATCAAAACTGCCTTATTCTAAAATTATTAGCCTACCACAAATATGTTTCAGTTGCTGTTTCTTATGTCCAGCATTGAAAGGCATGATGGGACAGCAGACACATGACAAACCAGAAAGTAGGATTCAAGCATGGGGGAGGGTGGGGTAAGAGAAAACTGCAAATTAAGTACATTTGCAAAAAAAGTTGGAATGGGAGAAAGAATAACTAATGAAGGTAAACTGTAAAGTGAAAAATGGTTTATGACAGAACCCCTTTAAAGAGGCTTTCTGAGATTTTGATACTAATGACCAATCCTATCCTTAGGAGAGCACTCCAACATTTCAGCTATCTATACTGGAGACTTACTCAGGCTTTTGGGCTGAAATGGTGTACACATGGGCTAATTAAAGTCCACATGTTTTTACTGAAGCATTTTGACGTGCTGCCTATCTTGGAGTATGTATACCGAAAAATAAGGAGAATCCTACTCGATGCAGAGTATGATGAACTTCCGAGATCCCTGCTCTGCACTAAATAAGGCAATGAGAAAGAGAAAACGGAAAGTGACCATTACCTTATCAAACATGCTTTCAACTTTTGATCTTAGAAAAAGAATACAGTTTCCCATCACTGTTTATGCAGTCACAGTGACTCATACCTGGGCAGCTTTGCCTGGTAAATCAGCCTGTCCCTTACAGTAGCATTCAGGACAAGGCACAGTACCAGGCAAAATCATCTGTATGGACAACCAACAAGGCTTGTGTAAAAAATCAAGGTAGCCCCCATCAATCAAAGAATGATAGACTGCTCTTGATGCTGAGGAGTCATTTGGGAGGTGCTACTCAGTGACTGACAGTAATCTATGCATGAACTAAGCATACAGAATTAATGTCCATCAGTAAGTAGCACCGCCCACATGACCACATGACTCCTCAGCATAGAAAGAGCAGTGGTTTCAAATAAAAAAGTTAAAAGTTAAACTGAACCTTTTCCTACAAAACTATATATTGATCTGCTCAGTTCCTCCTGCTCTATAGCATACAGATTTCACAGCATTTTTGTTGGTGACAGGTTCTCTTTAACTGAACAATATGTTACATAACCACAGTTTCTGAGACTTTTTATAATATGGCTGACACACTACTGCTTTGATTTCCAAGAGAAATTTCCATCCACTTCAATATCAGTGTCTTGAAAACATCTGAGTCAACAGCCGTAGACATATCAGTAAATGTATCACATAAAACAGCTAAGGATCTTCTTACAGCATGACCTGACCAATATCTAATCTAAACTAGATCTTCAATGTGTGTTAAAGTTCACCTTTCTGAAAGTATTTGCACTTTTCATCTGTTCAATACCTTTAAAATGCTCAACAATAAGTTTAAGCTGACAGATTCTTTAAAATAACTGCGAGAAAAACCACTGAAGCTCAAAGTGATGCGAGAATAATGAGCAGTCTGAGAAAGCCAGCAAAAAGATCACCACGTTCCTCAGGTTTCCTTATAATGGTTGGTAAAGGAAGGATCACATTGTGGATGTGTCACTTTACATGCACCCGAAAGAGCTAAAATGAAACAGCTCTAAAGGTTCCTGTCTTGAACGTATCTCATTCTTGACATTGTACTGTTAATACAGCCTTAGGGTAACTTGTAAGCTTCCTGGAAAATATTGCAACACTGCAAATGAAGAGTATTATGATACTGAGGCATGACAGGTACAGTGTAAACTCCACCAGGCCTTATAATTCAGAAGTGTGCTGTTTAAGTGAATGAGTGCAGATTAAAGTGATCTTCCGAGTGTTAAATACTGATGACCTCTCCACGGGATAGGCCATCAATATCTGCTCATTGGGGTGAGAATCCTGGTACCTCACTGATCAACTGTTTGAATGGAGCTAGGACAATCCCAGCGGCCTTTTCACTGTATACCAAGCCCAGCAGCATACATTGTATCAAGGTTGTGCTTGTTATTGCAGTTCGTTTGAATGGCACTGAGATGCAGAAAGCCCATATGACCCATATGTAGATGATGTGACTGTTCAAGGAATTGGATGCAGCACTCACCATGGCCCTTTCTAACAGCTGATAATCAATATTTCCTGACTCTCTGAGAACCCCTTTAATGAAATATTGAGCACAATTTAAAGATCTATAGCTCTCCTGATATGCCTGTTTTAGTAAGTATAATAAAATCTCTTCAAATGACCACCTCTGAGAAAAGATATAGACAAAAACCTGTTTAATGATAGAAGAGCAATAGTTTGTGGAGGTAATAGTGACACAGGCTAAAGTGTATTTAGTTATGCAATCTCTTCTTTATTGTCCCATAAGTTCCAAAAGTAAACCACATGTGCCTCATAAGAGTATGTGCCAGCCACGAGTGGCCGATAACAGTGTGTGCCAGTCACAAGTACCACCATCCTTAGATATGTGCTTCTGGATGGGAGGATTATTAGCTACTTGCCTCTTTAATTAGTAGAGGGGGAGGGGTTAGACTGTTCTGTGGTTCACTGGCGATTGCAGTTAAAATGATTCTAATCATTGTCATTATGGCTGTCAGTATGGTCAATTTGAGCTTTATTTCTGGTTCATTTAGTCAGATACTCATGAGTATCTACATAAGTCCACATTGCTGGGTTGGGGGTCTATAAATGGGAAGGGAGGAGGGCTGGCCTTGCGATTGTGTATATGGGAGATCTGTATATACAATAAGGGTCTGGGAGATAACTGGCCTGAGGTCTGCATAAAGGGAACCTGGCCTGAGTTCTTTATATTTTTTAGGAGAATCGGTGTGTGTGGCCAAATGCCATAGGTTAGGGACAGGTCTAATCTGTAGTCGAGAAAGTCTTTTTCCTTTGCACTGCCCATTTGTATAGGTCTTATACAAATGAGCAGGGCACAGTAAAAAGTCTTGCTAAGCACTTTGTTCTCAACCTCAGTTTGGAATCTATGACTAAGCATCTGTCTCAAGATGGACAACACATCTCCCTTACACACACAGATCCCATTGCCTTATAAAGGGTTTCAAAGTGATGTCCACTACTTTGACGGAAAGAATAGCTTTGTACTCTTCTACTCAAATCTGAAGAAACTGCTCACAGAGCCTGTGACCGCAGAACGTCTTATTTTGGTAACCTTTTATACACATATTGCTTCCATGGGGGTACTTGGCAGAATTTTTGTCACTGGAGGTCCTTGGCTTAAAAAGGCTGAGAAACACTGCTGTAGAAGACCATTTTAATGCAATTTTTACTGGTCACCCAAAAGACATTTCACTACTCGCATTTCCCTTCTGTCCTACAGAATAATAGCTGCTCTTTGGGCCTGCCCAAATGGACTGATGTGCTGGATCCTCCAGAATAAGATCTGCTCTTTGTAGCTGCCCCTTGTATGTACTGATGTGCCGTTTAGCTGCTCTCAACTCTGACTAATACACATAGGGCTTGTATTCCCTCGCATCCATGTGTGTCTCTAACTTTTTATAACAGCTATTTAAAATACTTTTATTAAAAATGTCTTACCTCTCCTTCCGCATCTAATCTGCTGACTTCGTCTGACATACTTGTCAAATTACCAGCATGCAGCAGGGAGTCATCATCTTTGGAGGGACTGTTTGCAGCTTCTAAGTCATCAAAGAATATATTTATATCTTTAACACCTAGAAAGAAATGCACAGCTATTGTATTATATATATAAAGTATAAAGTAATAGAAATTGTCCCCCCCCTCCCCCATACACTCAGACAGAACGTTAGCCCTTGTTCTCAGACCAATTGTAGGTCTTTAAATCATATACATAAATTCATATAGCAGATACAGCACTTGCTCATGTACTGCACACTGGGTCTTGTAAATCAAAACTGCTATTACACTAATGACCTGTGCTTATTTGTAGAATTTATTTTCCAGGTTAAATTGTCAATTCAGTAAGAATACATTCGCATTAATACTGAGCTCTACCTTTCCAGTCTTATGACTGTGCTTTACTGCAAGTAACTCTTTACTGGAATGATGAAGAACCCCCTTTTCTTTACATGTAAATTATGTCTCCCGGTCCACTGTAAGAAATAGTTAATTTCCATCATACAGTGGCCACTACATAACTGCATGGAGCCCCAAAGCTCAGTAGGGCCCCCTTCTGCCCTTATTTCAATGACATCCAAGTGTTCAGCCATCAGCTCAGTGACCAGTGGTTTGACACAGGCAAGTGCAAAGAAGTGATGTCATTATGACTGCTGCACCTATCCACCAGACAGACTGGGGCAGATCGGCAATAAGAGATCTGCTCCATTTATTGTGGGAAAGTGGGATAGGTAAGTATGCCCCCTGTGGGGGCATAGAAGGTGCATTATACAGTATGAGGGGGTATTATACGGTATGAGGGGTACATAATATAGTATAATGACCGCTACATGTGCCTCTCATATAGTTTAATTTATACTGTATGAGAAGTACATGTATAAGGCATTTTACTGCATGAGGGGCACATGTAGGGGGCAATACACTGTATGAGGTGCATGTGTAATGCAGTATTAGGGCTTATTCACATGACAGTGTTTTGCAGTCCACAAACTGCTCAACTGTTCCCAGATCAGCTAAAGGGATGGAACTTGATTCTGTCACTATATTTATATCTCCACAGTATAGCATAGTCTTTAAGCAGGTGATCAGGCTGTTTTTTTAGTATAATGGGAAACATGAAGCTTATTAGGGTCCCATCACCTACAAGGAAGTCTGTAGCCAAGGTGTAGGCATTTACCTTCTCTGACAAAATGCTTTGCACTTCCACTTAGAAATGTAGAAATGTTATACTCTCTATAGAAACCACTAACGTCTTCCCTGAAGGGCTGGCACATATGCTGTTTTCTTGTAACCCAAAGGGCAAAAGGTTTCCCTGGAGAAGTTGCTCTGTCCTGCAACATGCTGCTGCTTCCTTTTCCTGTCTGCTTCGGACTAACCTCGCTTCCTTTAGAGGTATGGGTGGTGCTAGCCCTGCCTATCAATATTTACTTTTTCCATAAGCAGTCTATGAGATATACAGGGCATACAATACAACCATATTAACACTTGCAGATGAGAAATAGTAAAAAAATAGTAAAAATAAAAAACTGAAGTATATTACAAATACTCATTTTAGGGCAGTTAGATTTTTTTTTAATAAAGTATATTGCCCCAATTTAGGTACACCTTAAATTATCCTTTATCAGCAGTTAATATCTATTCCAAGGATCAGAAAGATTGTCTACCTGGATAATGAATCTCTGTGTTTCCATTTGAGAGTGCACACTTGCCAGAAGATGAAGCCTCCATCCTTATTGCCCTTCTGAGGGGAGGAAGAGAGGAATGTCTAACCACTATGTGATCGTTCGGCACAGAATTATTTGCCACACTTTTCCTCTGATGAATCTGCAGTTGATTTTTAGACCCATGAATGGATATACTTATTCCTGAAAACAAAAATACACTTGTAGCAAAATTACAGGAGCAATGTCAAATAATAGCAAACTGTACAGAAATCTATGTATTCCATTCTAGTAGGTTCATGCACTCCCTGTATACTGTGTTGTATGTATGTAATGTTAAACACATCCATGTTACTTTTGGGTTTCTGTCAGTTGCGTAACAGATCCCAATGTTATTTCATGGGGTCCATTCTGCCAAAAGACTATTTATGAAGTTAGACAGTGAATTGGAATGAGAGAGCCTACCTCCTAACTTGCTTTGTTGGGACAGTCAAGAGCAGGGTTGCACCACCAATGAGGCCAGGTGAGGTAATCGCCTCATGCAGCACCAGGTAGGGTCAAGAGGAGGGAAGTGGAAGGGACATGGGCAATGAGTGCTTTCATTGTGGCAAAGGAGTTAGGTTAAGAAATTGGCATTGGGGGCGGGCGCCATTTCAGTTTTCTCCTCAGGCAGCAGAAAGGCTAGGCGCACCCCTGGTCAGGATCCTCCATACTAAACTCATCAAACCACGCCTTTACGGATCTTGCTTTGGGCACTGAAGCACAGTCATGTTGGAATAGAAAACAATCTTCCCCAAACTGTCCCCACAAAATTGGAAGCATACAATTGTCCAAAATGTATTGGTATGCTGAAGTATTAAGACTACCCTTCACTGAAGGAACGATCTTAGGGTATGGCTACACGGTCAGGTTTCTGTATGCAGTTTTGGAAGCCAAAATCAGGAATGGATCATAAAAGGAAAGAAAGTATAAAGTACTTCTCCTCTTTTTTTAAGTTCACTCCTGGTTTTGGCTTCCATAACGGCATGCAAAAACCTGACTATGTGACCATACCATTAGGCCTAAACCCTGAAAAACAAACCCATATCATCATTCTGACTCAACAAAATTTTACAGTAGGCAGTATGCATTTGGCTTCATGCACATGATTGTACCCATATAGATGTCGGCTGTGTGCATGCCACATTTTTAAAGTAGAACTGGGTAGTCTATAATTTGTGAAACAGCTATACAGAAGCAGACAGCACACAGATAACATCAGTGTGTTGTCTGAATTTTTTCAGACCTATAGAAATGAATTGGTCTGGGTGAAATGCAAAAAAAGGCACCATTCTCCGAGAATCTACCAAACCCTGATTTGTGCTTTACGTCACACCAGAAATTTTTACAAAGTAACTTTGTGGCACACCAGTGCTTGGACATTGCATGTGCTTGATTTTATGCATCTGTTTGGATAAAATTCAAAAATGAGAGATGTCCACTTTTTTTGTCATATAAAGTATATTTTAATCTGGGTATAATATATGAAATTTATTATATATTCAATAAAAATTATAAAAAACAGAAAAATAAAATAACAGTATTAAGATAATATTTTTTAGAAATCAGAAACTTAGAAAAAATACCGCTGGATATGAATAAGAATATCAAATAAAAATCAAATAAACATTAACAAAACGTGGCAAAAACCGTATGTCATATATATGTGCACTCTCTAGCGCACTTCACCTTAATTGGGGATATCAAATAGAGATTTAAAAAATGTATATCCCTAATCATATTTTATATCCTTATTCATATCCAGTGCTGGTTTTTCTAAATAAGTGATTTCTAAAAAGTGATCTCAATACTGTTATTTTATTTTTCTGTTTTTTATTATTTTTATTGAATATATAATAAATTTCATAACATATATTATACCCAGATTAGAGTGTGCCCACCAAACTCTACTACTGATACCATTGTCTAATATTACGGTTTTGGGTAAGCCGTTGGTTGGTGCACCTTGCATCCATTTCTCTAGAGTGGTGAGCCACTATATATATCCATATAAAGTATATTGTGTGCAACTATTTAACCTCATATCTTTTTGTACATCATATGCTAGTTTTAAGCAATACCAGATGAACGAATTCCTCTAATACCAGGTTTTTCTGATTTGCTAAAATCACATTGTGACATTCCTTTAGTAACAATTTCATGGAGCACTTCACATTTTCAGCAATTTTTATGGTCCTGACAAAGTTACAATCAATGCCTGCATAGCAGCACAATGAGCTGAATCCACAACAAGGTTCTCTTCGAGATTTACTGAGCATTGCAAACTGTTTTGTCATGCTGATGTAAGGCTTCCAGTTAGCCTTGACCAGCTATATACTGTATTAACTGGGCCAGGAAATCTATTGATTTGTTTCATTAAAGTGACTGGTATAGTCATTCTCCTAGTATGTAGCCACATTGGAAATAGGGTTTTTTTAGAGTCACGTTTTCCAAACCACTTTAAATCTCACAGAATGGATCCTCTGCTTCAGGCCCTCTTATTTTAGCTAAAACCATGGGAAAGAAGTAGATAAATTACAAATATGGCTACTCAGTAGATGTCAAAACAGAAATCCCTTTAAATAGATCATCTAGTCAGGACCTCAAAAATAATGTGATTAAATCAGTACCTACAGTACCTATCTATTTTTCTCCAATCTTGTCCTTAAATGCTTTCAGCTCAGCTCAATTATAGGCACAGCTGAGATCTGTGACTAAACTAGCTACTGTGCCCACAGGGAGTTGGGGGTAGTCTGAGACAAACCCCCTGTCTCATCATTGGTTCAGGCTGCTGTTCTGCTGCAACCTGAACCAATGATGAGGCAAGGGGTGAGTCTCAGACTACTTCAGAATAGGTACGGTAGTTCTGCCCTAAGTGTAGATGAGTTAAAATGTAGGCTAGGAGCAGGATCTGTAGATATTATCCCCTGTAGGTACTTACATGTAATTTTGAGGTCCTGACTGGACGATCACATTCATATTTTCTTTAGAGACTGGTTGTTACAATCGAGTCTCTATAATACAATTATTAACATGAATCACCTCCCTTTGGGTTCCGTGGTGGTGTCTGTCATTAAAACATAGCATCCAACGTTATTCCTCCAGTCTTTGCAACCGAGGTTCTCAATGAAGACTCCAACGGATATGTGAACAGTGTCTTACACTGTTTTGTAAAACTACTATGTTCACTATTACTAGTAACACCATAACTTACTAGTGCTACTCACAGTTTAGAAGTGGATACAACTATATGCAGTCTAAGAAATCTTATAACCAATGCAACCATCATCAGCACAAATCTCTCTACAACTTGCACAATGATAAAAGGATTATTCCAGCTTCACAATATGGAAGGTCCATCCTTAGGAGAGGATACCAATATCAGAAAAAGGAAGGTCTGCCGTGTGAAGGTGCTTCATTGATTGTTCAAGTGCTGCTACCTCTTCACTGTTTACTGCCATATTACATAGTAGCAACAGTGCAGGGTATTACAGTTTCTTTGTATGCAATTAAATAGGACAGTGCTGTTACTACGTAGACATTGTGAAGGTAACATTGAAGAGACTGCAGTGCTCGCATGAGCGCTGCGGCCCCTTGAAACAGCTAATCAGTGGGGGGTGCTCAGAGTTGGACCTCCATTAATACGCTGCAATACCAGAAACAGCCTATGAACGAGAGTAGCGTTGTAGCTGAAAAAAAATCACAATACTATCCTAATTCCTGAATATTCCTGCTTTAAAGATAACCTGTCACAAGATGCAGCTCCTCTGAAACGATCCCAATCCCTGGCCATCCTCTGCTCCAGCGCCATCCTGACAGCAATTGCAGGTCATATTGTGACCCATCTGAGCCAGAGCTGCCAGCACAGGGCAGAATTTCAGGCCGTGGCCGTTTTTTACAACTACGGCCTACCCGCCCTCAGGATCCCTGGACTCTATTTCATCCCGGCCCGACCAGGAAGTGGCGGGTGCTCGCGGCGCTGTGTGGACGCTGTTGGAGCCTACCAGGGACTCACCTCTCGATCCTGGTCCCTGGCTACCTGGCTGGAGATCATCCGGAGGCCCAGGAGGACAGAGTCTTAGCCTGGGCCAAGTGGTATAATCTGCGGCCCGCGCGCTGCCCGATTGCTGGACGCCTCCCTGCATCGCCTGGCCACCTGGAGGCACTGGCGGGAAACAACAGCAGGCCTCACCCCAGCAACACCAGGAGCACAATGTGGATCTGCCAAGAAGCAGTAGAGGCACTCTGCCACCCTGTTGACCATCCCTCTTCTCACCCCCCCCCATATATCATTGCTATAACTCCCTAGCCACTGGCCCTCTACGGCACACTAAATTTGAGCCCTAGAACTCTCCACTCTGTGTGGGGCTTATTTACAGGATCCTCTGTGGCCTCTACGCCATTGGGCATCGCACCGACAACTATACTGCGACAGTAGTATTGTCTACATTATTCATAGAGCTAATTATACCACCTTGGTGCCTCTCCTCATGATGCTTTACTACTAGTAAAGACTATTACCTTTCTCCGTGGCACCATGTGAGCCTCTCTGTATCCTCTAAGGGAGGGGGAGGTCTATATTATATGATTTAATAACACCATTGCCTTGCCCGTCTACTGTAGGCATGCCTGCTAGGTCACAAAAGAAAAAACAACAGGGTCTCCCCTTATCTTGTCAAACGCTACCGGAGCTTTTTCGCACTCCTCAACCATCCGCTATGGAGCGCCCTGATTCACCTACCGACAGCACTAGCTCTTTGTTACCATCTGAACCTGAACCGGTTGCTGATCCGCCAGCACAGGGGTTTGAGCCCACGGAACTTTACAACAACATAAAGTCTTTATTTACTACAGAACTGTCTAAAGCTGTAGCGGACTTTACCAAACAGATTCAAGACTGGGGCTCCAGAGTGTCTGAACTGGAAGAAAGGGTGGACAATGTAGCAGATGCAATGGAGGTGGATAATTCACGACTAGATGGACATGCTCAAAGACTGGAAGCTTTGGAATATAAGCTAGAGGACCTAGAAAATCGCAACCGCAGTGCTAACATTAGAATACGGGGTATGCCAGAAACTATTACGGCATTGCAACCTGCTGTACTCAACCTATTCCAAGCGCTGCTACCCCAGGTGGACTCTAATATGTTCAGGATGGATAGGGTCCATAGGGCTCTGGGAAGACCGAGAAACCCCAATGTACCTAGAGATATCATATTAAAGCTGCACTATCCTGAAATGCGAGATAAGCTTTTAGCAGCGGCACGCAACTTACAAGCATTACCAGGTATAGATGCCTCGGTGCAATTATATGCGGACCTAGCACCGGTCACACTTGAAAAACGGAGAACAATGAGGCAGCTGACACTTGCCCTTCAGAGAGCTCAAATACGTTACAGGTGGGGTTTCCCCTTTCACATCGCCTATAAAATTGGCTCCAGAGATTACACCATTAAAGATCTATCGGAGGGCTTGGACATACTACTTCAAGAAGGCATTCCATTTGATAGACCTCCTCCGTCGAGTCCACTGCCAAGACGTCCGACACATTCCTGGTATCCACGACGACCTCTTATTCCAGCATTACCAGCACCCCCTGGACGAGCCAGGGACCCAACCTGAACTCAGCCACCTACTGGCAGATGGAAATTATATCTGGGCTACCTTCCTGCCCTTGTGGACACCCAGCAAAATGAATCTCCTGCAGGGAAAATAATATTCTGCTTGTTTTACGGCGGAACTGCTTTTTTGTTGTGCTTAACTTGTTTTCCTACATACATATAGAGCTACCTTTCTTCCCGCAACGTGGACAATGATGTTGCATCTTGACAGCCTACCCAACCGTGGAATGCGGGAGAGAATAGACATGCAAGTACATTCAGTATAACTTCCTCTCTATCCGACACGGACTGCTATTATGCATCATATAGACCTATAGTGTTTGCTGGTGAATTTTATTGACCTCAGTGACGGATCCACTGTCACATAATGCTTCTGCTAGTGCCTCTCCCCGCCGTAGATGGTGTTGGGGATCGTGATAGGTGACCTTTTTACGCCCGATCTACCGATGCTAACTGGGGTTGGGAGATGTACTCCCAGGTATATATTTCCACGATCTCTCTAATCCATTTATTTTTGTGAATTTAGCTAATATGTTCGCATTTACTGATGTTGTTTTGTCCTTCAGAAGATTCCCTGTACGGGAACACTGACCTTAAAGGCCTATTGTGCACAGACGGGGCTGGGAAGAACGGTGTGGCACAGTTTGATATGTTAATACTCAGGGTCTTCATTGGTTTTGCTTTGTAAACTACTACCATACATGTTGGTGGTTGGGAAGCCACGTCGCTAGTCACAGCCCGAGCCACGGACGGCAACGTCCGAAACCCCCTCCCCCCCCCCCCTTTTCACTATTGGCTTTTTCTTTACTGCCTACTTCTTATTGACTGCCGTGGAGAATACCTTCCATGTTCCCCCCTTGCCTAGTGCATCTCAGGGCGCGATGTCGACATGTTCCGCTCGACACGCGGTACCTGCTAGTTTTACTAATGTTAGTTCTACAGTTCTTATTGTTTCTGGTTGTGGAATTGTCTGATATATATGCTTTCTTGTGGACTCTCCCGGTCTTTACCCCACTATATTTCCCTATCCCTAAACATTTAATATGCTCTGGACATGATACCCTACCACAGGGACTTAGCATTCTTTTTAAGACCCCACCATGTGTAGGATTATAACACATAATGTCAGGGGGTTTAATTCACCTCAAAAAAGACGCAAAGCCTTTCTTCAATATGATAAACTCCGGCTTGATATTCTCTGTATTCAGGAGTCACACTTTACTCCAGTTTCATATCCCAAATACTTCCATAACCGATATACCATGTTAGTGCATGCCCCATATCCCACTAAAAGTAGAGGGGTGGCCATTTTTGTAAAGCATTCCCTGTCGTTCCAGGTTGAAAAAACGATTGTGGATCCTGAAGGTAGATATTTAATTGTGATCGGCACTCTGTGTAATACTCCTATTTGCTTGGTCAACTCCTATGCCCCCAATAGTCAGCCTGCCTCTTTCTTTCGATCTGTTGGTCGACTACTGGACCAATATCTCCCCTCCTCCATTATTTGGTGTGGAGATTTCAATATGACAATTAATGCACATCTGGACAGATCATCTCCAGTGGCTGACAAACTATCTTCTAAATCTAAAAGCTGGGTGAGACGAACGATGCTGGAATTGGGCATGGCTGACAGTTGGAGGGAATACGCTGGGTCTCAGCGTGGATATACTTACTTTTCTCCTGTACACCATCACTACACGAGAATTGATTGGATTCTGGTCTCCACTCACCTACTCCCCCGTCTTTTATATGCCAGACACGTACCTTGTGCCTGGTCGGATCATGACATGGTCCTGATGGAACTTAACTTAGATGCCTCATCCCGTTGTCCCTTTACCTGGAGACTGAATGAGTCTCTTCTTACTGACCCCTCCATAGTAGAACGCATAACTTCGGCTCTTAAGGACTTCTTCGCTATTAATAAACCCTCTGACACCTCCCCTGCAATAAACTGGGCTGCTCATAAATCTGTTATAAGAGGTATTATTATAGCCGAAGCATCTAGGTTGAAAAAAGAACGTACTAGGGTCCAATCTGATTTGGAATCTAAACTACTTCGATTAGAAATAGCCAACCAGAGACAGCCTTCTCTATTTCTTATTAAGGCCATTAGAGATACTAAGCTTCAGCTGGATGCCACTTTACTTCATCGAACAGAAAAGGCCTTAAGATGGACCCAAGCCAAATTTTATAAATTAGCTAACAAACCGGATAGAATGTTAGCAGCAAAGTTGAGGGCTAGGCAACGTCTGAACACGATATATCAAATTCAGGATGATACAGGTAACACCACCTCCAACCCGAACGTCATATACCGGCAATTCCATACCTTTTACAGACAATTGTATTCTTCACCCTCCGATCCCCCCACAGGAGACTTATCCTCCTTTGTAGCACAATTACAGATCCCGATATTGACCACCTCAGCCAGAGACTCCCTTAATCGAGCAATTACTGATGAGGAAGTTGACAAGGCAATAGCCTCCCTTAAACTGGGTAAGTCCCCAGGCCCAGATGGTTTTTCGGCTTCTTACTTTAAAAAATTCAAGGAACTTTTGACCCCCCATCTTAAAACTCTGGGTAACTATATCCTCCAGGGAGGCAAATTACCACCTGAAATGCTCAATGCACTGATCACAGTGATACCTAAACCTGATAAAGATCCCCTGTTTCCAGCAAACTATCGTCCCATTTCCTTGCTTAATGTAGATTTAAAAATTTTTACCTCAATCCTGGCCACAAGACTCAACAACTACCTACCCAATTTAATACACTATGATCAAGTGGGGTTTATACCTGGTAGACAGGCGCCAGATAATGTGAGGAAGGTATGTAATATACTCCAATGGGCAAATACTAAATCTAAACCTCTTTCCCTTCTTGCCTTAGATATTGAAAAGGCTTTCGACAGCATTTCATGGAACTATCTTTATCAGGTATTGCTGGCAATGGGTATCTCTGGGCCTTTTTTGAGTTCCGTCAGAACTCTATATACGTCTCCGGCAGCATTTCTTAAATTGCAGACAGATGATCCTCTGCCCATATCAATTTTCCGGGGTACTCGTCAGGGTTGCCCTCTCTCCCCAGCCCTATTTGCTTTAGCTATTGAGCCTTTGGCCATTATGATCCGAAGTGATCCAAATATAGCAGGGGTTACTATTGGAACTCGAGAATATAAAGTTAGTCTGTTTGCAGATGACATGCTTCTTACAATCACGCGCCCTCTAACCACGTTGCCAAATCTAATGAAATGTCTGAACACATTTGGACGCTACTCGAACCTTCGGATTAATGCCAAAAAATCAGAGATAATGCATTGTAATGTACCACAAAACACTCGAGACCTCATCACTCTTAATTTTGGTTTTAAAAATAGAGATAACTATTTGCCCTTCCTGGGTATTAACCTGCCGAAAACTATGGACACTATGTTTAAATGGAACTATGCTCGACTCATTCCGAAGCTTCATCAAGAATTACTTAAATGGAACTCTCCAACTCTATCTTGGATAGGAAGAGTGCATACAGTTAAGATGGTCACCCTACCTCAGATTTTATACCTCTTTAGATCACTTCCCACCCCGGTATACGGTACGGCACTTAAGTCGTTATAGGCAGAAATATTTCGATTTATATGGGCATATAAAAAACCTCGTATAGCAAGACATACTATGCACCTTCATAAACGGGTGGGAGGGCTGTCTGTCCCCCATTTATATAAATATTATGTAGCCGCCAGATTGACGCAACTGGTGTCCTTTCACGTTGATTCTTCCATGCCACAATGGGTAACTTTGGAGTCAGATTTATTGCACCCTACCTCCCCATTGGCGCTCATCTGGTCCCCAGATTCTCCTTTAGGATCGGTACAACCGGCAGCGAAAATACCATACCTCATGTTACAACTTTGGAAGAAGGTGCGGTTTAAATATAAGCTACAAAATCCCATTACACCTTTGCTACCGTTATTTGGGAATCCCTTATTTCCGCCAGGCCTACCACCTACAGCTTTTACTTGGTGGAAACACTCTAGGCTTCGATATTTAGGCGATTTTTTGCTCCAATCTAAGCTTATGTCCAGGGCATATTTTACTTCAGCTTTCTCTCCTCCGTCTTCTGAACTTTTTAGAACTATTCAAATTTTTCATTTCTTAACTGCCCAGGTCCCTGCGCATAGAACTATAGATTATACAGCGTTCGAGAGACTTCGACCACCGGACGCCAAATTAGTATATATGTATGGATGGGAGGTGGATTTGGGAGAATCTCTCACACTAGAACAGTGGTATGACTGTTGCACAACCATTAGTAAAGGCAGCTGGCAGGTAACACTTATGGAAACCTCACTAAAGGTCCTACACAGAGTATATTTTGTACCATCTCGATTACATCAGATATACCCTAATGTATCACCCTTATGTTTTAGAGGATGTCAGGACATAGGTACGACCCTTCATGTGTGGTGGACTTGCCCAGTAGTGCGTAGATTCTGGTCTAATATAGGCAGAGGTTTATATGAAGTATTTAAAACAGATTTAGCATTGTCAGCACCAATCTTCCTCCTGGGTCTAAAACCACAAGCGTTTACCTATTCTAAGCATAAACTCCTTCAATACATATTAATGGCTGCTAGGATACACATAGCTTCTAGATGGAGAACTCCCTCTCTTTCTGTATCCACTGTTCTACATAGGATCAACAGTATAGCATTATATGAGAAACTAAATGCTACACTATCTGACACTAGGGAACGATATCACCAAATATGGGACCCTTGGTTGAATTGTTCTAAATCACCTAACTTGCAATACTTTTTGTCTCTTTGATTAACTGAAAAACGAGCAGAGGACCTCTGATGATTTCTTACCCCCTTCCTCTTCTTACTCCTGACCGGGAGTGGCCCTGAGGACTAAGTCCCTTTCATATGATATTCTTTGTTCTAGATGCTCCAGACAAAATAACGAGACCACACTGTTATTTTATTGTCACAGTTTTATTGATTGTTATGCTACACTATTGTTACTTCACACAATGTAACACAGACGTGATTTATTGTTGATATTTTCCTCTCATAATGATTAACTATACATCTATGTATAAAATACCAATAAATACCTTTTGAAACTAAAGATATCAACCCTTGTCACTAGCCCAGTGAAATGCAGTTCAATCTGCAAGCAGAATGTTATAGAACAGGAGGGTCTATGCAGATTGATATATAGTTTTGTGGGAAAAGATTTAGTAAAATGTGTAATTTATACTTTTATATCTCTGCTTTTTCTGACTTCAGTTGTACAGGTGGGCTGTCATAGCATCTCTATGTAAGTGTAAATACACAGATAGCTGTCAGTCACTGATATCCAGTGGTGTGCCTAGGGTGTTTCGCACCTGGGGCGGGTCCTTTCTCTGGCACCCCCCCCAAT
Organism: Rhinella marina; assembly: GCA_900303285.1. Taxonomy (NCBI): domain Eukaryota; kingdom Metazoa; phylum Chordata; class Amphibia; order Anura; family Bufonidae; genus Rhinella; species Rhinella marina. Next base: position 120,417 of record ONZH01011878.1, read on the forward strand.
ATGTCTAAAAAATTGTACCCCCTCTCAGTAGTATTGCCCTCATTGTACAACCTTCATTCACAGTAATTTTGTACAGACGTAAGCCCCCTCACAGTAGTTATGCCCACATTGTGCCCCCCTCACAGTTGTAATGCCCTCTTTGTGCCCCCTTCACACTAATAATCCCCATTGTGCCCCCGTCACAGTAATAATCCCCATTGTGCCCCCTTTATAGTAATAATGCCCACTGTGCCCCCCTTCATAGTAATAATGCCCATTGTTCCCACTTCACAGTAATAATGCCCACTGTGCCCCCTTCACAGTAATAATGCCACCTGTGCCTCCTTCACAGTAATAATGACACCTGTGCCCCCTTTCACAGTAATAATGCCATCTGTGCCCCATTCATTGTAGTAATGCCCTCTGGCTCTGTGCCCCTCCATAGTAGAAATGCCCATTGTGCCCCCTTCACATTAGTAATGCCCTCTGTGCCCCCTCTAGAGTAGTAATGCCATGTGTGCCCCTCCATAGTAATAAAACCCTCTGTGCCCCCTCCATAGTAATAACGTCCTTTGTGCCCCTCCATAGTAAAAATGCCCACTGTGCCCCCTTCATTGTAGTAATGCCCTCTGGCTCTGTGCCCCCTCCATAGTAGTAATGCCCATTGTGCCCCTTTCACATTAGTAATGCCCTCTGTGCCCCCTCTGTATTAAAAAAAAAAAAAAACACAGTAAATACTTGTCCCGTTTCTGACGTCCTCTCTTCTCTGCAGCCACAGATCGCTCTGCAGCAGTGTGGGCTGAGCTTATGCAGTTTTCCAGACTGAAGGCTCCGCCCACACATGCCGGCAGCATGATCTCTGAATGGTGGAGCAGGGAGAAGTCTCTCTGCTTCACCATTCAGAGCTGCCGGCGTGAGGGAGGGGAGGAGCACCGGAGCTGAGCGGTGAGTGACAGGACCTCAGCTCCCTGCGCTCCAGCAATGAGCGCTTCTATCGGTATTGATGGAAGCGTTTATTGCTTCTAGCACCCCACTGAGAGCCGGCACCCGGGGCGGACGGCCCCCCACGCCCTCTTAGTACGTCACTGCTGACAGCTGTACATGGGGTATGTGTTATAAGTAATTGATAGTATTCTTTGTGTAAGTGTGTATACAGAGATAGCTGTCAGTCAATGATAGCTGTACACAGGGAGAATGCTATCAGTGATTGATTGCATTCTCTGTGTAAGTGTGTATACCAGTGGCTGACAAGGGGCCCGGCACCCGGGAACGGTGTCTCAGTCAGACAACCAGGTACAAATAAAATCATGACTATAGTACAGTCTTTCAGGCCAGGCCAGGCCCTTCACATACAGTGTGGTCACACTGGAGGCCCGCGCCTGGCCTGTTGTCCATCATCATCCTTTTCGGCAACTCAACCACCCCTCCCCCCCGCACACCATGATTTGTCTCACTGTCTGTGCCAGCGCGCACCGCTGACCGCTGGAGTAAAGAGCAAGCTAGCAGCGCGATGTTCTAATTAGGCCCGCCCACCAAGTTCCTTTCCTGACCAAAGGAGGAGGGAGCGGCAGGCGGAAGAAACAGTGCAGCAGGCAAGAGAAGCAGCACGGCAGCGGCACAGCAGTCACTAGGCATTTCAGGTAAGTCTGTTCCAGCCGCATGTGCCCCCCTTGCCCTTGTCAGCGCAGCTCCTGGCCCTAATCTGTGCCTCTCTGGGCCTTGTCTGTGCCCCCCCTGACGGTTTCAGCACAGCCCCTGGCCTTTGTTTGCGCCCCCTGGCCCCTGTCTGCACCTCCTTGTCCCCTGTCTGTGCCCCTAGGCCCTAACCCTTATCTGTGTCCCCTTGGCCCTTGTCTGCGCCCCTGGCCCTTATATGTGCCCCCCTGGCCTTTTTCTGTGCTCCTGGTTCTTATCTGTGCCCCCCAGCCCTTGTCTGCACCCCTGGCCCTTATCTGTGCCCCCCCCTCGGCCTTTGTCTACACCCCTGGCCCTTATCTGTGCCCCCTATGCCTTTGTCTGCTCCCCTTTCCCTTACCTGTGCCTCCTCTGACCCTTACCTGTGCCCCCTGGCCTTTTTCTGTGCTCCTGGCTCTTATCTGTGCCCCCCTGGCCTTTGTCTGCACCCCTGGCTCTTATCTGTGCCTCTAGCCCATATCTGTGCCCCCTTTGCCTTTGTCTGCACCCCTTTCCCTTATCTGTGCCTCCCCTAGCCTTTGTCTGTGCCCCTTTCCCTTATCTGTGCCTCCCCAGGCCCTTGTCTGTGCCCCCTTGGCCCTTTCAGTGCAGCCCCTGGCCCTTGTCTGCTACCCCCCAGCCCTTGTCTGAGACCCCTCCCCGGCCCTTGTCTGAGTGGGGTTTACACAGGAGGAGGGAGTGGCGGGAGGGGGCCGTACAAAAATTTGCTGTGGGGCCCAGTCACTTCTAGCTACGGCCCTGGTGTACACATAGATAACTGCCAGTCACTGATAGTTGAACACGGGGGAGATGTTATCAGTGATTGATAGCATTCTCTGTGTAAGTCTTTATATAGAGATAGCTGTTAGTCACTTATAGTTGTACATGGACAGGTGTTATCAGTGATTGATAGCATTCTCTGTGTAAGTGTGTATACACAGATAGCTGTCAGTCACTGATAGTTGTACACAGGGGAGGTGTTATCAGTGATTGATAGCATTCTCTGTGTAAGTGTGTATATATAGATAGCTGTCAGTCACTGATAACTGTACACAGGGGAGGTGCTATCAGTGATTAGTAGCATTCTCTGTGTAAGGGCTCATGCACACGAACATGTGCATTCAGTGCCAGTGCTGTGGACCGCAATTTGCTGTCCACAACGCACGGGCACTGACATTGGGGCTGCCGCATGTGGATCGCGGACCTATTCATTCATTGAATGGGGACGACGATCCGCATCCTACGGTCCGCACTGCAAAAAAGTAGTGCATGCGCTACTTTTTTGCGGTGCGGAGGCACGGCCAAAAACACCACGGAAGCACACCGTAGTGCTTCCGTGGTGTTCCGATCTGAGCCTCCGTTCCGCATCTCCGTGATTGCGGACCCATTGAAGTGAATGGGTATGCGATCAGTGATGCGGGCTGCACATGGTCGTGTGCATGAGCCCTAAGTGTGTATACATAGATAGCTTTCAGTCTCTGATAGTTGTATACAAGGGAGGTGTTATCAGTGATTGATAGCATTCTCTATGCAAGTGTGTATACATACCGTATATAGCTGTCATATAGCTGTCAGTCAGCTGTACACGGGGAGGTATTATCAGTGATTGATAGCATTCTCTGTGTAAGTGTGTATACTTAGATAGCTGTCAGTCACTGATATTTGTACACAGGGAGGTGTTATCAGTGATTGATAGCATGCTCTGTGTAAGTGTGTATACAGAGAGCTGTCAGTCACTGAGTTATACATGGGAGAGGTGTTATCAGTGATTGATAGTATTCTCTCTGTACTGTATACTGTACGGTATACATACTGTATATAGCTGTCAGTCATACATAGTTGTACACAGGGAAGTGTTATCAGTGATTGACACAATGCTCTGTGTAAGTGTGTATACATCCTGTATATAGCTGTCAATCACTGATAATTGTACATGGAGAGGTGTTATCCGTGATTGATAGTGTTCTCTGTGTAAGTATGTATATGAAGATAGCTGTCAATCACTGATAGTTGTACATGGAGAGGTGTTATAAGTGATCGATAGCATTCTCTGTGTAAGTTTGTATACAGAGATAACTGTCAGTCACTGATAGCTGTACACAGGGAAGGTGTTATCAGTGATTGATAGCACTCTCTGTGTAAGTGTGTACAGAGATTGCTGTCAGCCACTGATAGTTGTACATATAGGAGATGTTATCAATAATTGATAGCTTTCCCTGTGTAAGTATGTATACAAAGATAGCTGTCAGCCACTAATAGCTATACACAGGAGGGGTGTTATCAGTGATAGCATTCTCTACGTAAGTGTGTATACATAGCTGTCAGTCACTGATAGTTGTACATGGGTAAAGTGTTATCAGTGATTGATAGCATTCTCTGTGTAAGTCTGTACATAGATAGCTGTCAGTCATTGATAGTTGTACATGGGGAGGTGTTATCAGTGATTGATAGCATTCTCTGTGTAAGTGTGTATACATAGATAGGTGTCAGTCACTGATAGTTGTACATGGAGGAGTGATTGATAGCATTCTGTGTTTGTATATAGATAAAGCAGTCAGGCACTTATAGTTGTACACAGGGAAGGTGTTATCAGTGACTGATAGCATTTTCTGTGTAAGTCTGTATACATAGATAGCTGTCAGCCACTGATAGTTGCAGGCCTCGATGGGGATAAGCCTCCCTAGCATTGCAGATTAAGCTAGGGAGGCTCGTTCCCATCGTGGCCTGCTATTGGCTGACCCCCCCCCTCTTCCCCATTGCTGAATGTTTTAATCCGTGCAATGAAGAGATGCAGCAGCGGCCATGCGGGCATCAGAAGTGAGGTGGAGCGGGGTAAGTATGGCCAGTCTGAGGGTCCTGGGCATTTTGGGGGGCATTACATGGGTTGGCTAACCCCTTTAAGTATAGAGCAGAGGTTTAAATGTATAAATACAATGAATAACATGTCCTCTATTAGGGGGAAACCCATGGGAGTAAACATACACTGAAAAATGGGGCTAGTAGAGCCGAAATAGTCCCTCTATTGGGTCCCCCTATTGAGATTAAAACATAGCTTTTATTAAATCAAATAAAAATAAAAAAGAGCCTCACAAACACTAAAACTAGCAGTTAACCGCAACAATTGTCAGTATAAAGAGTAGATAGCAGTATTGTGGAGTAAACCACAGGGAATAGAAGGATAGAAGCTACATCCGCCTTTTCATTTAGCAGAACTAAATAGCTGCTTAATAGACATCTAGTTCCTCACTTACAGGCGTCTCTGACCCCCCCCCCCCCTCCTGCAGCCTAGCTCCGAATATTGTTAATCTAAAGTAGCAATAATGTCCTCCCAATCTGGCATAATGCAGTAATGTTGCTACAAAATGGTATAATTGTGTCAAGTAGGAAGAGTTGAAAGTGTCTATGCACATGGATCATTTTGTTCACCAAGTCTAGGGAAAATCTCCGTAGCCTCCTTTCTTACATCATAGATCAGGGGAAGGAGAAAAGGGGTTTGCAATCGTCTATTCACACATGCTCTCCCTGATATTGATTAGCATACTGTCCCACACTCAATCAAATGTACTTACATAGCTGCAGCTAGCCTAGTTGCCTTGCCTTGTGTTCAGAGGTTCTCTGCCTAATGGTCTATCGCAGCAGACAGTCCACTTTGGTACTTCTAAATTTAAGACAGCTTCCTAGCTGTCTTACGTTTAGACCATTTTCTACGCCTAAACCAGCCTGGACCTGCCGGGCCGTCCCCTTCCCTGCCCACTTTTTTAGACCTGGCGTGGGCGGGGAAAAGTTATACCACAATAGATGGCAACTTGGGCTCTACCATCCCCTTTTTTCAGTGTTTAAATGTCTAATTTACAAGTTTTGCTGAATCTTTTCCCAAAAAAACTATAGTGTTCAGATCCTCCTGCTCTGTAACATGCCCTATCAACTGCAATGCATTTTGTGGTGACAAGTTCTTTAACTAAGTCTTAAAAGGGTTATCCAAGACTTTAATACTGATGTCCTATCCATTCACTTCTATGGGGCTGAGCTGTGCCTAGGCCACATGACTAGTGAACGTGTCATCACTGGCCTAGGAAAAGCTGAGAGAAGGCCGTGGCGCTACTGTGAGCGTCGGTGCCTTCTCGAACATCTGATTGTTGGGGGTACTGGGTGTCGGACTCCCTACCGATCAAATACTGATGTAGGTCATCTGTATTAAAGTCTCGGAAAACCCCTTTAACTTTCATGGTTAAAGCGCTCATTTGTCTTCATGACCTAGATTGTGTTGTAAGGGTATTGATTAGGTATTTTATATGTAACATATATTACATATTTTAAAAAAAACCTAGCATAAGTAATATGAATAAAAATATTTGACAGATTGTTGGTGCTGCAGATATATCTAAACTAAGCATGATGTGCATTGATTTGTTCATCTGAATGACTTCTCCGTCCGTAAGGGGCTCTCCTTCTACAGACGATTCCCTATCCTGGTGGCAGATTTTTCTAGACCAAGATAATCGCATACATACATCATTACTGTGAATAGCAGCAACTGGCAATTGTGCACACACCACTAAAATTCGTTTAATGGCGCAACTTCCCTGATGCGGGTTCACATATAGATCATCCCCACATGTGCCTCTATTCACAGTAAGGGTGCATGCGCGAGATTATAATGGTCTGGTGAGAGATTGCCTTGGCCGCAGATTTTTCTAGACCAAGATAATCGCATACATACATCATTACTGTGAATAGCAGCAACTGGCAATTGTGCACACACCACTAAAATTCGTTTAATGGCGCAACTTCCCTGATGCGGGTTCACATATAGATCATCCCCGCATGTGCCTCTATTCACAGTAAGGGTGCATGCGCGAGATTATAACGGTCTGGTGAGATGTGCAGTGCTAATATCAAGTGTCCAGAGCTTTGGGTACCCTCCCTCACAAAATTAGGTGTCAGACCCCCTCCGATCTGATATCGATGACCTATTCTGAGGCCTGGAAAACCGCTTTAAAAGTAACATGGAATTGAGATGATGACTAATGTTGGCTGCCACAGACCACTGACACACCCTAATCACAGTGAAGTCGTTACCTGGATGAGAGACACCTGTCCCAAATTGTCACCTGTATAAAAGGCCACCTGCCAACAGTCTCAGTGACACTCCAACATCTCCACCATGGGCAAGACTAAAGAGCTGTCTAAAGATGTCAGGGACAAAATTGTTGACGTACACAAGGCTGGAATGGGCTACAAAGCCATAAGTAAGAAGCTGGATGAGAAGGTGACAACTGTTGGTGCAATTATTCGGAAGTGGAAGAAGTACAACCAGTGGCGTAGCTACCGGGGGGGCAGGGCAGGGCGGGCGACGGCTCCGGGCCCAGTGACTCAAGGGGGCCCATAAAAATAAAAAATCTTACTTACCTGTTCTGCGCTGCGGCTGACCTCCGGTCCGCGCTCTGCTCTCTTCCCTGACGGCGCGCACTATGACCTGACGCTGCACGCAGCGTCAGGTCATAGTGTGCGCGGGCCAGGGAAGAGAGCGGAGCGCGGACCGGAGGGCAGCCTCAGCGCAGAACAGGTAAGAAAGGTTTTTTATTTTTATCTTATTGTGGCTGGGTGGGCTGATCTGAGGTCTGATGGGGCACAATACGCTGATCTGAGGTCTGATGGGGGGCACAATATGCTGATCTGAGGTTTGATGGGGCACAATACGCTGATCTGAGGTCTGATGGGGGCACATTAAGCTAATCTGAGGTCTGATGGGGGCACAATACGATGATCTGAGGTCTGATGGGGGCACAATATGCAGATCTGAGGTTTGATGGGGCACAATACGCTGATCTGAGGTCTGATGGGGGCACAATACGCTGATCTGAGGTCTGATGGGGGCACAATACGCTGATCTGAGGTCTGATGGGGGCACAATATGCAGATCTGAGGTTTGATGGGGCACAATACGCTGATCTGAGGTCTGATGGGGGCACATTAAGCTGATCTGAGGTCTGATGGGGGCATGATACGCTGATCTGAGGTCTGATGGGGCAATACGCTGATCTGAGGTCTGGGGCACAATACGCTGATCTGAGGTCTGATGGGGCACAATACGCTGATCTGAGGTCTGATGGGGGCACATTTCTGCTGGAATCTGAGGTCTGATGGGGGCCACAATATGCTGATCTGAGGTCTGATGGGGCACAATATGCTGATCTGAGGTCTGATGGGGCACAATACACTGATCTGAGGTCTGATGGGGACACAGTACGCTGATCTGAGGTCTGATGGGGGCACAATACGCTGATGTGAGGTCTGATGGGGCACATTCTGCTGATGTGAGGTCTGATGGGAGCACAATATGCTGATCTGAGGTCTGATGGGGCACAATACGCTGATCTGAGGTCTGATGGGGACACAGTATGCTGATCTGAGGTCTGATGGGGGCACAGTAGGCTGATCTGAGGTCTGATGGGGCACATTCTGCTGATCTGAGTCTGATGATGGGGGCACATTAAGCTGATCTGAGGTCTGATGCGGGCACAATACGCTGATCTGAGGTCTGATGGGGCACAATACGCTGATCTAAGGTCTGATGGGGCACAATACACTGATCTGAGGTCTGATGGGGGCACATTAAGCTGATCTGAGGTCTGATGGGGGCACATTAAGCTGATCTGAGGTCTGATGGGGGCAGGGGAGTGATGTAAAAACTGGGGACACGTTTCCTTTAACATAGGAGTCCCCTTGTTTTTTACTCCTATTAATCCTATATTTTACTGCATTATGTGGTAGAGTATTTAGACTAGGGTATGTAGAAAGTCTATTGTACTGTACTTAGCAGCATAGACGATCTTGCAGTTTATACAGTCATCTTTCTAATACAATATTATAACCACAACTAGTAGTATGTGCCTGTGAAGTTGGAAACGTGCGTTTGGGAAGCCAATAAGTGGGGGGCCCACTCAAGTATGTTTCGCCCCCCCTGTGCTGAACCTCTAGCTACGCCTCTGAGTACAACATTACTGTCAATCGACCCAGGCCTGGAGCTCCATGCAAGATATCACCTTGTGGAGTCTCATTGATCATGAGAAAGGCTAAAAATCAGCCAAGAACTACACGGGAGGAGCTGAGTAATGATCTCAAGGCAGCTGGGACCACAGTCTCCAAAAAAAACATTGGTACTACACTGAGACGTAATGGTTTAAAATCCTGCAGTGCACGCAAGGTTCCTCTGCTCAAGAAGGCTCATGTCCAGGCCCGCCTCAAGTTTGCCAATGAACATATTAATGACTCCGAGAGAGAATGGGAGAAGGTGCTGTGGTCAGATGAGACCAAAATTGAGCTCTTTGGCCTCAACTCAACTCGACGTGTTTGGAGGAAGAAAAATACAGAATATGACCCTAAGAATACCATCCCCACCGTCAAGCATGGTGGTGGAAGTATTATGTTTTGGGGGTGTTTTTCTTCTAAGGGCACAGGCCAACTTCACCGCATTGACGGGAAGATGAACGGGGCCATGTATCGCAAAATCCTGGGTGACAACCTCCCTGCCTCCGCCAGGGCACTGAAAATGGGTCGTGGATGGGTCTTTCAGCCAACGACCCAAAACATACAGCCAAGGAAACAAAGGAGTGGCTCCATAAGAAGCATATCAAGGTCATGGAATGGCCTAGCCAGTCTCCTGACCTCAATCCCATCGAAAATCTATGGAGAGAGCTGAAGCTTCGCGTTTCCAAATGCATGCCTAAAAACCTTAAAGGGGTTGTCCGGGTTCAGACCTTTAAATTCACCCAGGCAGCCCGCCTAAACAGGGCATCGGAGCATCGTATGCCCTCCGCTAATTAGGGCGCAGGGCAAAGGCATTTAGCCCGGTTCCGATGATGTACCGGGCTCTGCCAGGCGGAGTCTTCCGTCCGGCAGTGAGCCCGGTGACGTCACCGGCGCTGATGGGCGGGCTTTAGCGCTGCCCTAACCTAGTAAAACGGCCATTACACCCGGTGACGTCACCGAACTCACTGCCGGGCGGAATCCTCCGCCCGGCAGTGTGTTATGTAAATGAAAGAGCCCTTGCCCTGCGCGATCCAGCGCAGGGCAAGGGAGGGCATCGGAGCATGAGATGCTCCGATGCCCTGTTCAGGCGGGCTGCCTGGGTGAATATACGGGTATGTCCGGGTTCAGCTCTGAACCCGGACAACCCCTTTAAGGATATGGAGATGATTTGCAGAGAGGAGTGAGCCAAAATTACTCCTGAAGTGTGTGCAAACCTTATAAAAAACTATAAGAAACGTCTGACTGCTGTGCTTGCCAACAAGGGTTTTGCCACCAAGTATTAAATTATGTTTTCCTAGGGGATCAAATACTTATTTCCCTCAAAGAAATGAAAATTATTTTTTATTTCTCATTTCATGTAATTTTCTCCGTTTTTCTTTTGATATTCTATGTGGCACTGTTAAAATAAAGCTGGCATAAAATTATGAGACGTTTCATTTATTTTTTAGTATTAAAACTTTAAAAGTCAGTGGGGGATCAAATACTTATTTCCTCCACTGTATATATATATATATATATATATATATACAGCTATCATAAATAACCACCTGCTACTCGTCCCCCTCCTGCTCCAAAACAACTCTAACATGGCAAGGCATATACAATATTTATAACTATACCAACTCTGCTGATCCATTAGTGTACCATTAATACCAAACGTGCTTAAAAGTTTAGCAAAACTCCAGTACTGAAAAAACTTATAATCTCTTGGGAAATTACAGCATGAAGTTGGTTCTCTTACATCCAAGACCTCATTCAGACAAAATGAAAAAGCTTCTAGCCTACCTGTGCTTTTCGGGAAATCATCAATTTCAGCCCCTAAGTATAACTTAGAAATGGATGGTGCTGATACATTTTCTGAAAACCTCAGATATATCATATACTAAAAATAAGTATCATACTATATCTCCCAATCAAGAATCTGGGACTTAAGTGGCCCTGGAAAAAAAGTAAAAGTGGCCCCATGTTGTAGGTGGGCCCAAATTTACAGAAGACGGGGCAACAGAAGTGGGTGGTACAGCAATACTGTAGTGCAGAGCAAAATACCACAATGCAGGATAAAATTCTCCCTCAGCAGAACCAGACAGGCTGAGAGAATCAGATCTTTATGTATCTTGCTGGCTGCCAAGAGGAGTGATTAGTCGGCCCTCTGGGCATCGGCCCACCAGGAAATCTTCATGTAGGGTCTATGGCCATTCCGGCCATGCTCCCAATGTTAACAATTAAACTAATGGCTAAAATGCTTTAAGATGTGGAATTTTCTTTAGTGGACGGTTAAAATAAAATTATATGCAAAGCCATACAGCCACATGTATAATTTTTTATCTGCTACATGCAGCCACCTAGATATTATTGTAACTATGAATTTGTTGAATCAAAATAAACTACTAACTATACAGAGTCAGGGAATGTGCGCTATCCAGCAGGGTATCAGCGCCGTAGATGTACAGCGCTGCGGACTGTCCCTTAAATCCCAGTGCCGTACAGCTACAGCAGGCTGATCTGGCAGGTGCAGGAACTGCGACCGTTCAATCAGCAGCGTGGGTCCAGCAGTCACTGATAGCCGGCCCTCTTATGTATACGCCGGCGCAGTAACCCTAGCTGTGGCACATTCACAATTTCACAAATCAGCTTTGCAAAAATTGGCCTGAGATTTAAGGTGAAAAGTGGCTTGGTACTCAAGGGGTTAAAACTCTTTCCTGAATGTGGATCTTCAGGGAGAATGGCCTCTGCATGGAGGATAGTAAAGAAACATTCCGTGAAGACTACATTGACCCAGATTTACTGATGCGCCAAAAATCTGTCTAAAAAGTGGCGTACTTTGATGCATCTAGGGTTTGTGTACTTTTTCCAACATGCTCAGATGGGGCTTAGTGGATAGGGGTTGAACTTCACTGGAAAAGAGACCTTAGATGCACAATTTTCACCAAAATTGTGCCACAATTCTGAGGTAAAATTCTGTCTCAAAGTAAGCCAACCAGTAGTTGGTATATAGTCAGAGAAAAGTGTTTATCCCTGCACAACATTTATCATCCAGCCTCAGTCCCTGTGATAAATCTGGTGCAGGTCTACATAGCCGGTCTAACCTTACATCATTTATAGGATTTGGGCCATTGTGTTGAGCCTAGTGTAGGACATTTGGGCTCTTGTGATATACACAACCATCTACAGGTCCTGCAGTAACCACAGCAATCTAGTTTTATCCGGTATTCCTCTAAAAGGATCGTCTAACTTTATGTATATTCCACTACAAACCACTAAAACAATAACCAACTAGCCATTAAAGTCATTAAAAGGTATCTTGCCTTACTTTGTTCATAAAAATACACAGGCATGTCACTTATTAATTGCCAGCATGAGATCCTCCTGAATTCATACTCCAGAAGTTAACTGTCTAATCTGAATGGGGGATCCTAAACCTCACATTTAGAGATGGTGATATGTTTTACAGTCCTGTAATTAGTGTTGAGCAAAGAGAAGCTGAATATGATCTGAAGATTAGGAAAACTTTAATTCACAACGAATCCGAATTTCCTCGCTCTTTGTGGTAATGGGCAGTTTTTCCTAAAATGTCAGGTGCACATGTTTTAAAGTGAAAGTAAGAAACCCAGGAATGTGAGATCACCCATAATACCATGCAGCCAGCCATCCCCTATTATGTCACAGCCCTATAAAAGCCTCATCCCGCGTGGTCTCCACCATTGTCCTGTGAGCTAAGCATAGGGCATATGCTCATTCCCAACTAGTGTTGCTGCAATAATCCACTGCCCATGTTTGATTCATCCCCCATGTTCGGCATCTGGTTTTAAACAATTTTGTTCTGTTATATATGATGGAAAAAAAGTCCTGTCGACAGAACTTTTTTTTCAGGTATAATGGAACAAAACATAACCGTTATTTGGGCCCATAGACATATATTAGGACTGAGCAAAATGGAATGCCTCCCAAAGGTTTCCGTTTTGCAATCCGTTATAACTCTGTTACAAGGGAACCCTAAAAGAATTTATAACGCTGGTGAGAACCTGCCCTAACTTGGATGCCCTGTATTGTGCTTTGGGTGAAAAAATAGCCCCAGTTTTAACCCCTGAAGTCTGAGCCTCTACATAACGTTGGTACATCCACTGGCAGTGAAGGGGGATTCAGACCGTCATATAATTTACAGGCCTTAATAAATGTCCCCCTACATTTTTAAAATGTAAGTTTAAAGGGACTCTCTAAGCAGTTTGACCCCTCATAACTGCTGATAGAGAAAGATAAGTGAGAGCTAAAGCTGTCACTCACAACAGATTGGCTTTAGGGTGCCTTCACATGCTACAGATTTTGTTTCAGGATTTTCCGCAATTGAAAATCCATTCCATTAATTTGAATGGGGCAGCAAGCACATGGATTTCTGCAAGCCCCGTTCAGGGGAAAGGAACTGATTTTCAGTCACGGATTTTCACCCATCGAGACATAAATCTTTAAACAGCTTTGACCCTCCCCTATCAACCTCAGTGAGCAGTTTTGAGGGTCTCCCTTTAAAGGGAACCTGTCATTAGGGCTGAAACGATTCATCGAGGTACTCGATGAAATCGACACAAAAAAATCCTCGATGCAGTTTTCCTGCATCGAGGATTCGTTTAAATCACGTGGCAACAGAGGGTGAGTGAAAAAAGGCTTTCACTCACCGCTCCGTGGTCTCCTGTTGGCACCGCGCTGCCTGACTTCACACACAGTGTCAGAGAGCGCGCTGCCTGGCGCTGTGTGTGACGTCAGGCCCCTCCCACTGCATGCTGGGAAGAAGCAGCGGTCGTCTCCTGCGGACTCCATGTCGCCCAGCAGCGTGGTGAGCGGACCCTGTCTGGTAAGGTAAAGTATTGTTAAAAGAGTAGGGGCTGGCTAATGGCACTGGGGGACATGGAGGGGTTAATTTGATTGCCCTGGGGGACATGGAGGGGCTAATGATGGTGCTGGGGGACATGGAGGGGTTAATTTGATGGCCTTGGGGGACATGGAGGGGCTAATGATGGTGCTGGGGTGCATGGAGGGGTTAATTTGATGGCCTTGGGGGACATGGAGGGGCTAATGATGGTGCTGGGGGACATGGAGGGGTTAATTTGATGGCCTTGGGGACATGGAGGGGCTAATGATGGTGCTGGGGGACATGGAGGGGTTAATTTGATGGCCTTAGGGGACATGGAGGGGCTAATGATGGTGCTGGGGGACATGGAGGGGTTACTTTGATGGTCTTAGGGGACATGGAGGGGCTAATGATGGTGCTGGGGGACATGGAAGGGATAATTTGATGGCCTTGGGGGACATGGAGGGGCTAATGATGGTGCTGGGGGACATGGAGGGGCTAATGATGGTGCTGGGGGACATGGAGGGACTAATGATGGTGCTGGGGGTGCATGGAGGGGTTAATTTGATGGTCTTAGGGGACATGGAGGGGCTAATGATGGTGCTGGGGGACATGGAGGGGATAATTTGATGGCCTTGGGGGACATGGAGGGGCTAATGATGGTGCTGGGGGACATGGAGGGGTTAATTTGATGGCCTTGGGGGACATGGAGGGGCTAATTATGGTGCTCGGGGACATGGAGGGGTTAATTTGATGGCCTTGGGGAACATGGAGGGGCTAATGATGGTGCTGGGGGACATGGAGGGGTTAATTATGGTGCTCCGGGGACATGGAGGGGTTAATTTGATGGCCTTGGGGGACATGGAGGGGCTAATTATGGTGCTCGGGGACATGGAGGGGTTAATTTGATGGCCTTGGGGAACATGGAGGGCTAATGATGGTGCTGGGGGACATGGAGGGGTTAATTTGATGGCCTTGGTGTATAATAGATACACAGACTGGCAAAAGAGCAGCCTGCTGTATATACCAATATTGGGTATAGCCGCATACTCCAGCTGCTATATGCTCTCATTGACTATAATGTGGTCCAGGGCAAGGCCATCTGTCCATGTTCTAGCTTACACGATGGGTATGGTCCAAACAAAAAAACGCTACTTGAAGCATATTTTTTGTAGTATCCAGCCAAAACCCAGCTTGAACGCTGTAACAAGGCCGGACCCCATTACAGTCAATCACTGCAGCAGCCGGCAGTATCCAGTTATACCTGATACGGTACATTCAGGCTGGCTGTTCTTCTGACAGAATGTATATTGCATCTGTGAAAGAAGCCTTATGTGCATTCAAAACACTGTGTACCACTGTAAGTAATAATAAATATTGTTTTTATAAAGCAATACGTTATTTTAAGATGTTTTTTCTTATTAGAGTACTCGATTAATCGTTGGAATAATCGATAGATTACTTGATTACTAAAATAATCGTTTACTGCAGCCCTACCTGTCATCAACTTTATGCTCCCCCTACTAAAGGCAGCATAAAGTAGAGACAGGTAAGTTGATTTGAGAAGTATGTTTTGAAAGTTAGAAGTAAGTGGTTGATGAGAATCAACATCACAATCATTACAGACTGGGCCTGAGTCACCTGCTGATGACAGACACCTAGTTTCCTAGTTGTACCTAGTTTTCTCCCTTTCACTCTAGGAGAGAACTGCCAATCATCAGCAGGAGGGGAGAGCAGGAGATTATGAATAACTCTGACTCTTCTCAGGTAGATTTGACTCTTTTCAAGGCCTGAGCTGTAATGATTATGATGCTGGTTCTCAGCAACCACTTACTTTTAGCTCATGAGTGACAAGCCGCTGAAATCAGCATTTCTGTCACTATTTTATGCCGTTCTCAGTGAAGCCAGCATAAAGTTGATGACAGGTTCCCTTTAAAGTAGTTTTACATTACCGGGATAGGTCATCAATAGCACATCAGTGGGGTCGAACACCCTGCATGCCCACCAATCAGCTGTTTTCTGTAGCCTCTGGCACCAAAAACAAGACAGTGGATGCAGCAGGAAGCACAAAGCTCTGAGAGCTGAGCTAGAGTACATTATGAAGTGGCAAAGCCTTCTGCTTTCAATTCCATCCGTTGTTTCCAGTGATGGTGGCTGCCAAAAACAGCTGATCAGTGATGGTGCCAGGTGTCGAGCCCTCAACAATCAGTAGCAAAAGAGTGGAGTACGCCTTTACTGCTAGGACGCCTGCCGATCACGAGAATGGGGGCCCTATACCCCCTTCAGGCCTCCATTGCTCTCCTGAAATGACCGGAGCAGCGGGTTGCTGTCCTGACTAAGGACAGCATGAACTAGGAACAGATTCCCTTGGCAAAATACTGGGTCACTTTTTTACTGACCCTGTTATTTTTGTTAAAATCTTGTACTGAACAGCTCCAGCGCATGCCGATGTATCCCTATATTCATAAACTGTCAGCTCTCCCTGCCCTTCTGTTACTTACAGGAAATAGGAAAGAAAATGTCAATCAGGGGGCAGGGAGAGCCGGGAGCTCATGAGTACAGTGTTTAAAGGGGTTGTCCAATTTTTACTATTTATGACCTGTCCTCAGGATAGGTCATCAATATCAGATTGTCAGGGGTCACACTCCCAGCACCCCCACTGATCAACTATTTGACGAGAAGGCAGCGCTTGTACGAGTGTTGCCTTCTCTGCTTCGTTTACCTGCTGGCCGCAGCAATTGCAGTGGTGACCAGGTGTAATTAAGTATGGAGTCACCATTCACTTCTATGGGATGGCTCTGCCTGTTCAAGTGAATACTACAGAGCCGTCCCATAGATCTACAGAGCCGTCCCATCTGTGACACAGTCCCTTTAAAAGTAATGTACGTATGATCACAACATTATATCTGTATAATAATTATAACATTAATTATTTAGTAATTTCTTACTAATTCTCAACATTCCTGGTAATTCTCATCTTTTTCTATATGAGACTGCAGTCACTGCAGTGAAGGCACAGAATTCACAAATGGATTAAAAGGGAAACACATTACATACACTAAATCCTGCTGCTGAGCATGCTAGTTGAGCTACTTACTGTCTGATGTATGTCCAGTCCTATTGATCATTACACAGTGAAGTCAGCAAATTGCTTCATTTATCAGTATATTTTGCGCATTGGATGCTGAACCATTCATTTCACATTTCTGCATCCCATCCCACATAAATATAGAACATGTCCTATTCTTGTCCATTTTGCAGAAAAGAATAGTGACAATGGGGCCCACAGGACGCACACGGCCAGTATCCATATTTTGTGGAGACAGGGTTTGCAGACCTCAAAATACATACAGTTGTGTCCATGAGGCCTAACTTATATTTCATTCATATTCCTGCACATTCTGGACTCTGAAGTCAAGGAGGAGGTCCTATCAGTGATTGACAGCTATCTCTGTATACACAGTCATAGGGGGAAGGCTATTGACTTTTGGAAGGCCAATTGACTAATGTATCCAACTCGGTTTCTTTTTTTAGCCCTTCCTCCATCCATTACACCAACAGCCTTGTACACAGTCAGGGAAAGCCCGACAACCACTACCATCAAACAATTTTTCCCTCCTGTAGGTTTGAAACCTATCACAAAAAGAAAAAAAACAGAAGAGGCTCCAGGGGAGGTCAAGGCAAAAAGAAAACTCCAGTAAAACCCTCTTCTCAATATATTAGATCATTAGGTATTTTCAATCTTTCTTCCTATAAATTAAATAAGAATGAGGTTTCGGTCTTGGCCAAGGGTCCATCTTTTTGTCCAACAAGTAAAATAAATGAATTTGATCTTTTTTTAGACCTAAATAAATATATAAAAAAAATTAACAATAAAACGACACTTTAAGATTATTGAAAATACATCATCAAAAAAATCCCAGTTACCTCCAGAGAAACCATCTACCACACAGTGGTTAGCTTTAGCTTCAGGCCTCAAATTGCCCTCCAATTTCTATCCAGTTCACCATAAAGGTAACTTTATAGATACTTTTTATACATAGGTTGCTGATGAATTTAGAAGTATCAACAAAATCAAGGGCCCCACACCGAATCTTACAAAAACCGAACTGGTTGCCCTTAAAGAGCTTAAATCGAATCAAAGCATAGTTATTCGTAATGCCGATAAGGGCAGCGGTATCGTGATTCAAGATAGGGCCGCCTATATAAAAGAGGCTGAGAGGATACTATCGGATCCTGAGTAATATATACAACTATCCGATGATCCATCAGATCGAAAAGAGTTTACTGCACTTATCAAATCAAGAGTTTCCTCGATAAAAAGGAAAGAGAATATCTTGAAACCAGAGAATCGTCTCTGGCATTATACTATCATCTCCCCAAGATTCATGAAAAACTCGAAAATCCTCCGGGGAGACCAATTGGAGACCTGGTATCAATGCACTGACTCGGAATTTATCCCAATATATTGATATCTTCTTACAAAAATATGTTAAGGAACTCAAATCTTATTTAAAAAATTCAGCCGCCCTTATTCTAGAGCTACAATATATCAGTTGGAATAAAGATTATTATTGGCTGACCCTTGACGTAGCTTCTTTATATTCCAACATACCACATATTGCAGGCACTAAATGCGTTGAAGGATTTTTAAATGCTGATGATTCTATGCCTCAAGCACAAAAGGATTTTATCACCAAAGGCATCCAGTTCATACTCCAACATAATGTCTTCACCTTTCAGGACCTCATCTATAAGCAGATAAGGGGGACCGCAATGGGCACGCGCTTCGCACCTAGTTTTGCGAATTTATATATGGGGTCCTTTGAGGAGGAATTCATTTATTATACAAGTTTTTATACAAATAATGTCATCTTTTTTAAATGATACATTGATGACCTAATCCTAATTTGGAAAGGGGATGAATCTTCCATGAATCAGTTCCTATGTCATTTAAACAACAACGAGTGGGGTTTATCATTTACAGGAACATATAATCAAGAGACCATCGAATACCTTGATCTTGAAGTGTTTACAGATGATGAACGGATATGTACTCGGACATTTTTCAAACCGGTTGATAGTAACAGCTATCTTAACTATAAAAGTACCCATTATATGAAATAGAAAAAGAACATTCCTTTTGGCCAATTCAAAAGGGTCCGACGTAATTGTACAAATAAAGTCGATTTTGACCAACAAAGTACAATATTATCTACAAGGTTCCGTGACAAGGGCTATCCTGAGGCCCTTGTCACAGGAGCCATGAAAAAAGCTTCAGAACTCTCACAATCTGAATGTCTTGAACCTAAAAATACAAAAGACCCTGAGAACATCAAAAGGTTTGAGTGGAATTTCATCACCACTTATAATCAAAATCATAAAGCCATACAGTCTGTTCTCTCTAAACACTGGCATATATTAAGGAAAGACCCTGTATTGAATAAATCCCTACCTACGATGCCTCGTTTAACCTATAGAAGAGCACGAACGCTAAAAAATACATTAGCACCTAGTAAGTTAAAATCTATTGTTGCGGGAGCAACGCCCAAAAATATACAGCAGGGCAGCTATAAATGTAAACAACCCAGGTGTTTATGCTGCTCTTCGCTATTAAAGAAGAGTTCCTTTTCAAATCAGAATGGTGAAACCTTTTCAATTAAGAGTACCCTGAGCTGTGAATCTACTTTTGTGATATATATTTTAGAATGTCCATGCCATCTAAAATATGTAGGTCGTACCATAAAGACCCTAAGAAATAGGCTAAACAAGCATCGCTCAAATGTTAAGAAAAAGTTCATGAAACATAGCGTTTCTAGACACGCTACAGAATTCCATGAGGCATCTTTTGCTGGTTTTAAAATGTTACCTATTGAACAAATAGCCCCCCATGAACGCCAAGATCTCAGTAGTATACGGCGCAGAGAGATGTACTGGATATTTAGGCTCAATACCTTGAATCCAAACGGTCTGGGAGAGTGAGCTGGCGTACAACGTACTGATGATTTCCCCTCCGCTCTGCGCTCAGCTAACTTCCATGCTTCGCTTCCTTAGTCACATGACCGCACAGAGTGTTTGACTCCGCCAGTCACGTGACCAGACTCAGAAGCATGTCGGAGCGTCTGGTTGCTATGAATACGGTCATGTGACCATTTATTCACGATCACAAACTTCTTGTTTTCGATTCGTTTTTTGATTACATGACTCTTATACCACCGTTTATGATATGGAACTATGACATTGTATTTCCCTCATACCGAACACTGTTTTGCATCTTCTTTATGTACATGTGTTTTGGGGTTATTCCCTTCCCCCCAACACCTCCCCCCCAGTGTTTTGGCGTTTTTTTCTGTTATTTATGTCTTGTGCATGTATACTTACCCTTATACCTGAAGAAGGGGGCTTAAGTACCCCCAAAACGCGTTGTCTTTGTATATTTGATGCAAGAATAATATCAATAAAAAGAAGAATACTTAATTCTACTGCTTCTACTCCTTTGGCTTGGATTACTTGCGCCTGAAAATAGGATCTTCATTTATCTTCACATAGGGGGAAGACTGTCAATCACTGATAGGACCACCTCCTTCACTTCAAAGACCATGACAGGTTCCCTTTAAGAGCGAGGTGATGAATATAATCAGCTGAATATATAAAACCAAGCGGTGGGCAATGTTTCGACGTATATGTCTTGCAGATATTCATTACTCAGCAGCTTTGTACAAAAGAACATTATGTTATTTTATTCCTGACCCCGTGAAAAAAGGTGAACCCAATTTATATATATGTAAATATCATTTTCTGCTTAAGCACGGCACATTGGATCAAGTATTCTGATGGCTACTGTCTAACGGTGACGTTCAGAGAGATTTTGCCTGCTGACTTTAGTGTTATGGATCTGCAGTACCTTTTTATGGCTCATCAATATTACTGAGTATTGGCTTTTAAAGCAAACCGTGTCCCAGTCATGCAGAACTGACATACAGTCATGGCCAAAAGTTTTGAGAATGATACAAATATTAATTTTTACAAAGTCTACTGCTTCAGTTTTTATAATGGCAATTTGCATATACTCCAGAATGTTATAAAGAGTGATCAGCTTAACAGCAATTACTTGCAAAGTCAATATTTGCCTAGAAAATGAACTTTATCCCCCAAAACACATTTCAACATCATTGCAGCCCTGCCTTAAAAGGACCAGCTAACATTGTTTCAGTGATTGCTCCATTAACACAGGTGTGGGTGTTGATGAGGACAGGGCTGGAGATCAATCTGTCATGATTAAGTAAGAATGACACCACTGGACACTTTAAAAGGAGGCTGGTGCTTGGCATCATTGTTTCTCTTCTGTTAACCATGGTTATCTCTAAAGAAACACGTGCAGTCATCATTGCACTGCACAAAAATGGCCTAACAGGGAAGAGTATCGCAGCTAGAAAGATTGCACCTCAGTCAACAATCTATCGCATCATCAGGAACTTCAAGGAGAGAGGTTCCATTGTTGCCAAAAAGGCTCCAGGGTGCCCAAGAAAGACCAGCAAGCACCAGGACCATCTCTTAAAAGTGTTTCAGCTGCGGGATTGGGCTACCAGCAGTGCAGAGCTTGCTCAGGAATGGCAGCAGGCAGGTGTGAGTGCATCTGCACGCACTGTGAGGCGGAGACTCTTGGAGCAAGGCCTGGTCTCAAGGAGGGCAGCAAAGAAGCCACTTCTCTCCAGAAAAAACATCAGGGACAGACTGATATTCTGCAAAAGGTACAGGGAGTGGACTGCTGAGGACTGGGGTAAAGTCATTTTCTCTGATGAATCCCCTTTTCGATTGTTTGGGACATCTGGAAAACAGCTTATTCGGAGAAGACGAGGTGAGCGCTACCACCAGTTTTGTCTCATGCCAACTGTAAAACATCCTGAAACCATTCATGTGTGGGTTGCTTCACAGCTAAGGGAATCGGCTCTCTCACAGTCTTGCCTAAAAACACAGCCATGAATAAAGAATGGTACCAGAATGTCCTCCGAGAGCAACTTCTCCCAACCGTCCAAGAGCAGTTTGGCGATCAACAATGCCTTTTCCAGCATGATGGAGCACCTTGCCATAAAGCAAAGGTGATAACTAAATGGCTCAGGGAACAAAACATAGAGATTTTGGGTCCATGGCCTGGAAACTCCCCAGATCTTAATCCCATTGAGAACTTGTGGTCAATCATCAAGAGACGGGTGGACAAACAAAAACCTACAAATTCTGACAAAATGCAAGCATTGATTGTGCAAGAATGGACTGCTATCAGTCAGGATTTGGTCCAGAAGTTGATTGAGAGCATGCCAGGGAGAATTGCAGAGGTCCTGAAGAAGAAGGGTCAACACTGCAAATATTGACTTGCTGCATTAACTCATCACTGTCAATATAAGCTTTTGTTACTCGTAATATGATTGCAATTATATTTCTGTATGTGATAAAAACATCTGACAAACACACATAAAAACCAGAGGGCAGCAGATCATGTGAAAATATAATATTTGTGTCATTCTCAAAACTTTTGGCCATGACTGTAGAATAAATTCCACCAAATTCAATACTTCTGTTTTATGGGTAAATCTTGTGCCTAGAAATACTACAGCATTGTTGTATGTGCAATAGAAAAAATGGAAACATCTGCTGTAACCCTCTATATTACAGTGTATAGCATATTATAGATGATCATATGGCATGTACAAGTAGGTGATGGCTTTGAGATACTACACAACATATTTACATACAAATTTATAAAATGTAGACATTCATTTATGTTTATGGACCTTGACCCTTTTACAGGACCCGATTTGAAGATGGCGAAGTGTGCAGTGATTGATCTCTTAGCAGTTAGGTATACAACTTTACTTCAACAGGGAGCACCCCACATGTTGGTTACAATAACAGTAGGTAGAAGGCTTGACGGTTACAAGGACTATTTCAGGCACAGAGCTTGACCGTTAATGGTGATTCTTGCAGAGGGCACACAGCATACTGGTTACACAGTCTCAGTGACAGCACACAGTGTATTGGTTACAGACTACACAGGCTGAACTTGGCAGGGCACCACCCACACCACTGTCCCTACCTACTTGCACAATCTGTCCTAAGTAATGGCCCACAACTGGACGACAATCCATTCTTAGCTAAGTGCAGGAGGTTAAACCAGGTAAATAGACATAAATAACTAGTTAATAGACAGAAGGAGGTGAAAACCAGAAAGACAAAACCGGGACTGAATCAGAATCTAAAATCTGATAGAAATACACGTCAAAGTGAAACCAGGAGATAATGTAAGAGACAAAGCCAGCAGCTAAAGGATAGGTCACAAACTAGCAGAGTCATGTACTAAACAGTGTCCAAAATCAAGCAAGGTCAAATAACAAGCAGAGTCAAATACCAGGAGATCAAAATCAGTAATCAGAGGCAATGTCAGAGAAACAGAGGCAAAAGGTCAGTGATCCAGAGCAACAAACAAACAACTAGCTAGTGAGGCAACTATGGCCAGCAGCTGCCTGTTTAAATATCCCACAGTTCAAGACAAGGCTGCGGTTTACCACTCAACAGGATCTTAGGATCAACAGATCTAAGGTGGCTCAAAGACCATACCCAGCTTCACTGATACAGAAGAGGTCCATTTCCTGCTGCAGCTCTCAGGCAGTACTGTGCAGCCTGTAAGTAGCGTACAGCCTGTCGCCACTAGCCTGATGCATGATGTCGGTGTTGGTAGCAGAGGGAAAGGGCACTTCCAGTGGCCATGAGTTCTAACTGTAAAGATGTTAGGAGGAGAGGCTGCAGTGGACCACTCCCACCAAAAGGGGAATGGTGTGTTGTTGCTGATTTAACACAACGGTTGTGGATTGAGAAATTGGATCCACAACTCAGCTCCTGGAAGTAAAACCCAGTAGTGCACAGAGTGGTCTGGTTGTGGGGTCTGAGGAAGCATTGCTTTTGAGTTAGTGCAAGCCAGTAAAGTAAAGGTGTGAAGTGTTCAGGCACCATGTGGCATGGAAAGCCTCCAGCCAAAGTAGAGCCCAGGTGTTGTACTTGACAGCAGCGAGAACGGTGACAGAACCATTTCTTGAGTAAATTTGTGTTTAAGTACTGTGCCCTTAGGATAACTGACAGAAATGTAACAGACACTCCTTGTACCATGATTTGTAACCACAACATTTTGGAGACAATTTGTAGTACCATTTATAACCATTACATTGTGTTCAGCAGTTCAAGTCATTGTATGTGCCCATTCTAGGCTTGGCACTTTGTGACCATTCTATAACCACAATACATGTCAGTACCAGCACCCTAAATGCTAATTTCTAGCAAGACTAAGCAAACATAATATGGCCCAATTAACCTCCTTGGGTTATTAACATCCCAATGCACAACAAATAAAATTCAGTTCATAAACATGTTTGATAATGGGTTGCTGTTCAGGATTTCCGCCGATCTAGCCAAACCCCCTCTTTAAACATTTGCATAAAATAACTGAAAATGAAAAATTAAAACTGTTTACTCCCTCGAAAGTAACCAATGCTTTCTTTAACAGGGCCCTGAACTGTGGAGCATCTTCTTTTAACAATATTGTTCTCATATGGCACAGCGGGGTCATTTGTGCCCCTACAGGATCCAGGCCTTATCTGCAAAATCAACCTGAGGACCCCTTATACTTATGCCATTGATTCACCTGTCACCCTACCCAAACAGCAATTAAAACATTTATAGCAGTACATCCCCTTTCCCCACCGTTGCCAACTAACAGCAGTTCCTTTCCCTTTTGCTAAAGTAGTCACAGTCAGAAGTTCAACTTTATTTTCCATAGAAGATATAGCAGTACCTACCCATAGTTCCCAGTTTTCAAGGCATTACCCTGTACCCAGTAATTACAGCTGTATGCCCCGCATTAGTCACAGCATCATCCTCCCACTATATGCCTGTAGTCACAGCAGTACAGTCTGAACTTATTCCTTCAGGAAATAAATGACAATGGTCAACTCAGCTATCTGTCAAATTTCCATTTTAAAATGTTGAAATTAACATGATTATTGGATCAGTTCTGAACAGCTAAAACTAAACAGTCAGATAACAGTTATGTTAATAGTGAAAAAAGAGAAGGTGACAGCTGGAACAGAGTAAAACACGGGATAGCATGGAAGAAGAATGATTTCTCCATAATGACATACTGTATGTAGAAATGTAAAATGATCATGCCAATTATAATTGTGCCACTTAAACGATCAGAGTGAATACATTTGCAGTGAAGCTTATAGCAGTTACCTAGTAAAACGCTGACATAAATGTTAGAAAATGTTCTTATATTGTCTAATTTTTTTCTAAAAATAGTTCTCAATTTTCTAGCTCTTGATGAATAAGTGTTTGAGTGACTAAAAATAAATTCTAGGCCCGGACTGCACTAGTCCTTACCAGGACATTCCTTGTAATAACTGCTGTTATGTATGATGCCTAGTGCAGGGCTTCAGCGGTTGGTACAAGATGAAAGAACACTAAATACACAAGTTATGCACCACCTTTGCATAGAGAGGTGCTGCATTTTCTGGCAGTATGAGCTCCAATGTATGATAAATGCATCCATTGGAGATTGTTTGCACCTGCCTATTACAGAGGCAGATGTAAAGTGAATGTGGGTGGACTGATTGTTGCCACTGTGGTTCCTCCTTCAATCAGTTCTATTGATTATCGACATCCCTGATCAGGGGCGGACACAGACAGCAGTGGGACCCTGTGCAAAGAATGTGCCTGGACCCCTTCCCCTCATATGTCAGTTGCTCAGGATTCCCCGCCCCCATATGTCAGTTCCTCAGGACCCCCCCATATGCTCATTCAGTACCCCCCCTCATATGTCACTTGCTCAGGATCCCCCCCCCCCAAAAAAAAAAAAATGTGTCACTTGCTCAGGACCCCCACCCAGATCAGTTGCTCAGGAGTACCACCCCCCCTAATATCAGTTGTTTATTTATTCCACCCCCCCCCCATATGTCAGTTGCTCAAGACCCCACTCCTATATGCTCATTCAGGCCCCCCCATATGTCACTTGCTCAGGACCCCCACCAGTTGCTCAGGAGGACCCCCCCTAATATCAGTTGTTAATTTATTTATTCAAGGCTCCCCATATGTCACTTGCTCAGGACCCCCACTAGTTGCTCAGGAGGACCCCCCAATATCATTTGGTAATTATTTATTTATTCAGGGCCCCCCATATGTCAGTTGCTCAAGACCCCCCTCATATATGCTGATTCAGGCCCCCGCATATATTAGTTGCTCAGGACCCCCCATATGTCACTTGCTCAGGACCCCCACCAGTTGCTCAGGGGGACCCCCCTAATATCAGTTGTTAATTTATTTATTCAGGGCCCCCCATAAGTCACTTGCTTAGGACCCCCCCATATGTAACTTGCTCAGGACCCCCCTTAATATCAGATGTTAATTATTAATTTATTTTATGTATTCAGGCCCCCCATATGTCAGTTGCGCCCCCTCCCAATTTGCTCATTCAGGCCCCCCATATCCATGTTGTGTGACCGACAGACCCCCATCAGACCTCAGATCAGACTAAAAATAAATAAATAAAACTTACCTCTCCTGCTCCACTGCTCTCCATGTCCACCGGGGTGTCTTGAAGCGAGTCCCTGCCCTGCTAGTCTCCAACAGCCCGCGCTGCACAGTCACGTGATCTAACTGCGTACAGCGTCAGGTCATAGTGCGCGCTGTACGCAGTCAGGCTGGAGGAGACCAGGGAGGAAGTGGAGGCCGGGGTAAGTATTCTCTCTCTTGCGTACGTACTAGCAAGCGCTTCCAGAAGCGCTCGCTAGTATGAATGGGCCCCCCTCACTCGCTGGGCCCCTGTGCAGCTGAACCGGCTGCACAGGCGATATGTCCGCCCCTGTCCCTGATAATATCTTTCATCAGCCGACAAAAAGGCTATAACAAAACCACATTACATTTTAAAGTTGAATGGTTTCCAATACCCAATACCTGGATGGCTCCCAATACCCAATACCTTAAAAACATATGTTTTACCATTATAAAACTGTGCAGTGAAAATACACATGGGAAAAACACTGTAGTCGTGTAGATGCGCAATATCACTAGCGTGGGAAAAACACTGTAATCATAGAAATACAGTGGGGAAAAAAAGTATTCAGTCAGCCACCAATTGTGCAAGTTCTCTCACTTAAAAAGATGAGAGAGGCCTGTAATTGACATCATAGGTAGACCTCAACTATGAGAGACAAAATGAGAAAACAAATCCAGAAAATCACATTGTCTGATTTTTAAAGAATTTATTTGCAAATTATGGTGGAAAATAAGTATTTGGTCAATAACAAAAGTTCATCTCAATACTTTGTTATATATCCTTTGCTGGCAATGACAGAGGTCAAACGTTTTCGGTAAGTCTTCACAAGGTTGGCACACACTGTTGCTGGCCCATTCCTCCATGCAGATCTCCTCTAGAGCAATGATATTTTGGGGCTGTTGCTGGGCAACATGGACTTTTAACTCCCTCCAAAGGTTTTCTATGGGGTTGAGATCTGAAGACTGGCTAGGCCACTCCAGGACCTTGAAATGCTTCTTACGAAGCCACTCCTTTGTTGCCCGGGCGGTGTGCTTGGGATCATTGTCATGCTGAAAGACCCAGCCACGTTTCATCTTCAATGCCCTTGCTGATGGAAGGAGGTTTGCACTCAAAATCTCACGATACATGGCCCCATTCATTCTTTCATATACACGGATCAGTCGTCCTGGTCCCTTTTGCAGAGAAACAGCCCCAAAGAATGATGTTGCCACTCCCATGCTTCACAGAAGGTATGGTGTTCTTTGGATTCACTCTCCTCCAAACACAATGAGTTGTGTTTCTACCAAACAGTTCTACTTTGGTTTCATCTGACCATATGACATTCTCACAATACTCTTCTGGAACATCCAAATGCTCTCTAGCAAACTTCAGACGGGACCGGATATGTACTGGCTTAAGCAGGGGGACACGTCTGGCACTGCAGTATCTGAGTCCCTGGCAGCGTAGTGTGTTACTGACGGTAGCCTTTGTTACGTTGGTCCCAGCTTTCTGCAGGTCATTCACTAGGTCCCCCCGAGTGGTTCTGGGATTTTTGCTCACAGTTCTTGTGATCATTTTGACCCCACGGGGTGAGATCTTGTGTGGAGCCCCTGATCGAGGGAGATTATCAGTGGTCTTATATGTCTTCCATTTTCTAATTATTGCACCCACAGTTGATTTCCTCAAACCAAGCTGCTTGCCTATTGCAGATTCAGTCTTCCCAGCCTGGTGCAGGTCTACAATTTTGTTTCTGGTGTCCTTTGACAGCTCTTTTGTCTTCACCATAGTGAAGTTTGGAGTGTGATTGTTTGAGGTTGTGGACAGGTGCCTTTTATACTGATAACAAGTTCAAACAGGTGACAATCTGCGACTTCTCCACGCTTACGCCAGGTCTAAAAAAGTGGGCATGGTATGGGCGCGGAAGGGGACAGGCTGGCAGGCCCGTCTCATTCATGATTTTCTACACCTGGTTTAGTCATAGAAAATGGTCTAAATGTAAGACAGCTTGGAAGCTGTCTTATATTTAGAATCAGCGGTGGTTATGCAGAAGTTATGGAGAGGCCGGCGCCTCTTCATAACTTCGGCAGATCAACCACCAGCACAAGGGCCTATTATAACCAGGGCCTAAAGCGCTGGTCTTAAAAAATGTGCCCCTTAGTGTCCACCATCTTCTATGCATGATGAATAAGAGGGGTCAACCTTTATCCAGGAATTCCCCTATCCGTCATTTGCTAGACAGTGAATATAGTTATCCTAACCTGCTGGTTAAATTAAAATTGGTAACAGGTTAAAAAAAGGTAGTAGTAATAGTCATAAAACATGAAAATAAAAATTATTATTATCATTAATACATCATGAGAAATCAATCACACAATGGAGAAATGTGGCTTTGCCTGGAGGAGAGGGCATAAAAATAGTAATGCCCATATTAGTCATGATAATTGTACGCAAAATAATAAAGTGCTCAGGGCTATGCTACATGGACCTACATATGACACATTCCTACAACAACAAAGCAGATATCATGTAAAATAAGTAATCCAACATGTGTTTTGATAAAGGCCTTCATATGGGGTGGGTCTGTATGTTTTCAAATGCCAGGGCTGAATTTCTATCCTAGTCCGGCCCAGGGCCAAATCACCACCTTTTGCATTTTGGAAGCTAGAACTAGAATTAGCGGTGACACTTATGAATATGTACTATTAGCCCTACAGTATAAATGTAGAGACAAAGAATTACATAAAAGTAACAGAATAAAATGTGCAGGAAGAAGTATAGTAAATAAAGGGGTTGGCCACTTTGTGGTTACTGTTTTCCAATGTCTGTGTAAGATGATGATATGCCACATACTAATATATTCTTTGTAGACATTCTGTGCAATTTTCTATATTTCATAAGCCAATTTCCCTTGTTGGGAAAATCTTCTGTGCTTCTACACCGAGGTCCTGACCACAAGAAGACCAGACACATCACTCAGTCTCCTCCAGTTCTAACACACTGTACCTGCCCTAAACTCCCAACAGTCCAAGAACTGGAGGAGACTGAGTGATTTGCCTGTTCACATGACCCTTCATAATCAGCCATTTTATGGACAGGACCAACATGTGTTAAGCACAAAAGAAAGCTTATGAAATATAGAAAATGGTGCAAAATATCAACAAAGATTATATTAGTAAGTGCCATATAGTCATCTAACGAAAACATTCATCAACAGTAGCGAGAAAGTGGCCGAGCCCTTTGAAGAAGACATTGTTCCCAAACCAGTTGGTTTCTCTAGCTTCGGACTTGGGATCTTCAGACTTTCTTACTAGTTCTATGAAAATAACTGACAGCTGTTTGATTCAGCGCTCTAACAGTATGTATCTCAACACAAGAGTGCATGAATGAGCAAATGTCTAACATCTTACTTGGCTGAAATAGAATACTGGAGCACTAGAAAGGAGCACTAGAAAGGAGCACTAGAAAAGAAATTGTCTAGAAAAGAACTTATCTATGGACATTGGTGCCTTCTCAAAAAAAAAAAAAATACGTAAAAAGAATCATGGCTCTCTTTTGTAGGACTGGTAACTCACCCAATAGACACTTCCCTTGGATTTTCTATGGTACTTCTGGAAATGTATACACCGTTTTTTCAAGCTTAAAATCATTCAAAACAATCTAGCTGAAAAGTCACAGAAATGTTTCTTTGTGCACGGACTGTCCTTCAAAAAATCTGATGAACATGAACTAAGGGTTAGTTCACACCTCCATTAGGTAAATTAGATAGTCTGGCAGAGGAACAGACTACCAGACTTACCACATACAGCATAGCCATCACAGCTGTATCCCCATTCACCATAAAGGGATCCGGTGAGTTTCCATCATAAATTTGGCCGGACAAATACCACTGCATTTATGCTGGAAGCCCGCCAGATCCACATTGTCCAGCTATACCAGATATGGTATCTCTGGTAGTCTGTTCCTCTGCTGGAACAGACTACTGGATTTACCCGTGGAAGATGTGAATTTAGCTTAAAAGGGTTTTCCAAGATTTTTTTTTACTGATGATTACCTTCTGCATAGGTCATCAGTATCTGATGACCTAGGACCCCCGCGATCAGCTGTTTTGAGAAGGCAGCGGTACTCCTGTGAGCGCTGCGGCCTTCTCTGTGCTTACCAAGCACAGTGCCGTAACCTTGTATAGTAGCTGTGCTTGCACTCAGCCCCATTCACTTGAATGGGGCTGAGCTGCCCCTAGGCCACGTGACACATAAACGTGTAGTCACTCGGCCTAGGAAAAGCAGGGAGAAGGAGCATTGCTGCCTTCTCAAACAGCTGATCAGTGGGGATACCAGGTGATGGACCCCAACCTATCAGATACTGATGACCTATCCAAAGGATAGATCATCAGTAAGATAATCTCGGAAAACTTCTTTAAGGATCATTATGTGATCTAGGTTCTCTGAGTTTTTTTATGTCCCCATAGCCAGTCACGTGTGCCATATTTTGAACTGGAGATGATGACACCTGAAAACATTGGGATGAATTTTCCGCAGCGGAATTTCTGCTGCAGATTTGTAGCTGAGTTTTCTGCTGAGTTCACCCAAAACAATGCAAAGGATGAAATCTGTGGTGGATATCCGCAGCATAAAGTGACCTGCTGCAGATTATAAATTTGTACATCAGGTCATTTTACTCTGTAGGTCACTGTTCGTGGATGAGATTTTTTAAAAACGGATCCACTTTTCTGGTACTGGAATACAATGGGGATTTGCTGCATGCAAATCTGAGGCAGGAAATCCACAGCAGATCCATCCCATGTGGACATACCTTGTAGTCCGAGAGGTTGTTCCATGGCAAACTTATCCACAGCAGGATAGAGTAGGGATACCCATTACAGTATTAAAGCATCCACGCATGCACAGTCACATGCCATTAAAATCAATAAGAGTTAAAAAATGAATGGAGTGGACCCACATGACTGTTTCCATATATCCAGAAGACTTCAATCTTTGCAAATTAATTACATAATTAAAACCATATTACAGATTACATCTGATGACTCTATAAAGTAGTTGATATAGAGTAAAATATATCTATGATCCTAATATTACCCACAAATGCATTAAAAATGATGTTAATAAACATTAATAAAGACTATTTTTCTTTGCTTTCTGTTTATTGTTTTTTTTAAAAAAAATTTATGACAACCACTAATGAGATCTATTCCGGAATCTCTAAATATGCAGTCATTTGGGGGATGGGGTTGCGCACACCTAAGCAGATTGCTATTTGGGGTTTGTGTTTAGTTGAGTGACATCCATAAATGGTGGAAATAATACCGGGGTCCTTTAAAATGACAAAAAAAAAAAAAATATTTCTCCTTAAATCTATTTCTAGCATACTGAATTCACACAGGATGGTTGTAGAGCGATGAATAAGAAAAAATAATACATCAGCACTAGTCCAGCTTCCCTCATCTCCAGTAAACTGCAATGATGTCATCTGCTCGGTCTGCGTCACATGAAAACAGTTCCATGTGTGTTACCGACCACAACAGAGTAATGTCATGAAAACGCCCGACGACTGCTGGGTATTCATTCCAATAACAGATTGGATTTACTATAATGTGTCAATGCTTTTCTGAAATGTATTGCTTTATTACATCATAGAAAAACTTCTAACATTGAGTCAATAGCTAATATTATTATGATCTGTTACTATACTACATATAAAGTCAGTAAAGTGAGACAATATGGTAAACACACATGCACATATAGGTGTGTATACAAGGCACACATATGTGTGTATAGTATATATATATATATAAGCATGTACACCACATATATACTCACAAGTAAACACATAAAGGTATAAATATGTACAGGTATATATTGGCAGGCAGACATCAGTGAGAAGCTCTGAGAGCAGCCATATGGAGCACTTTATAATGCTCTAGCATAATGCTACCTTACAATAATTGCACACAGCTAAATCCAGACATGATGAGAGGGGGTTCTCTATTCATCTGACCTAAAGCTTTATTCCTGGGCTTCCACGTCTACATCATGTTTCCCTCAAGAGCTAATGAATGAAGGTCAAAGAGACAAGGAGGAGAAATAATGCACTGCAGTAAAGCTAAGCCTATATCATAGCATTCCAGCACTCACCATAGGAGCAGAGAATCCACACACAGGCACGCAGGACATCTCCCCTCTAGTTCTCCTGGACAAATAGCATCTGCAGTCATGTCAGGAGCATCCAGGGTGACTTGGCTCACACAGGCTGAAAATCTTCCCCTGCAATAGTTACTTTGCTGATGCCAGAGGCTCCAGCTACAGTGTGGAGCAGGAGAGGATCATCATATAGCATAAGCTAGAATGGTACATAGAGGAATCCTCATCCATGTGGCTGAGCTACTCTGGAAGATACCATCAGTATTCTTAGTCTGTCCCTGGAAACATCCAATCAAGAAGAAGTGAGCAGTGTCAGCATGAGGCTGGACCAGAAAAAAACACACTGACTGCAGAGCATCAAAGCTGCTTTACCTTGCGCTGCCTGTGATAGGAACACAGGCTCCTTCCCTGTGCACACAATCTTCCTGGCACTACATCAATGACATCAGCTCCTGCATTGTCATCACAAGTCTCTGGCTGGAGCTATCCCAGCTCCTGCATCTGAACGCATGGGCTGCTTATCACTGAAGGCTGCAGAAATTGCCTCTAAGGTAGCTGTGGAAAAACACCTGAGCTTTGTGTGGACACCAGAGGTCACATATGACAGCTAGAAAGTTGCCCAGATACCTTCTCACCTCATAAACAGCCACATAGAATTTTTCTGCTCTGATAACTCACCTGACTGCTTCCAGAACAAAATGTGCTGGTGCTGAGTCTTCCGAAAGCACAGAATCTAGGTCGGTTTATTAATATTAACACAGGTGCAGTAAACAAATTAGTTGAAATGACCTTAACGGATATCAACACTAAAGCTGCCCATATACTGTACATAAAGGTCATTCAAATCGGTCAGTTTCTTCGGAATTAGTCAATTAAGGCCTCTGATGGCAGATGTTAGGGATGTTGTCTGGTAGCTGCTTATTCTCCTCTACCCACTGAAGGAAACATGAACGCTTGCCCAAGCAAGTTGAAAGATGGAGATAGAAATAGCTGTCTGACACAAAAAGTGTTTGTCCATCATCTGTCTTATGTGTATGGCATTTATGACGTAGAATAGGTTAGAAAACCAAGTTGAGCTTCAGGTATGACAAATGGGTGACCCTTGACAAGGGTGTTGATCATTTTAAGCCATGAGAAACTTTGACTTCTATTGTCTGCTTCTACAGAACAGTAATTCTCATGCAGACTGGCTGCACCTTCACTATATTGAGAAGAGTGGTCAGTGTCTACTTTTTTCAAATCAAAACCTCGCAACTTATAATTTATCAAAAAGACTACACAGTTGTTTGTATTGTGACAAATACCATTCCAATACTATTGCATTTTCAGTCAGAGTTGAGAGTTAACAACAATACTATGAATGCAGAGGGTACCTCCTCAGTAAGAAAAATCAGCCTAGTCATTACTCAGTTGAAATTATTTTTTATTTAATTGATAAAACTATTCTTGTTAAAAATCTGAAAATCAGTCGGTATATTAGATTCAATACCGATATATCAGAAAAATAGCATAAATAAAACCAAATATACAAACAATAAATAATAAGAAATACACTCCCAGTTCAGATCAATAAGCTGTGACCCAGCAGCTATTAAAATAATGGATGCATTGCAAATCAGATAAAAAAGATAAAGATGTATGGCAAGGGTCCTTAAAGGGGTTCTCCAGGAATTAAGAAAATGAAAATACGTAAATATTACTTTATTATAAATATGTTCCCAAATACATTTCATTAGTTATAATGGCTCGTTTTGTCAAAATGGCCGTCGTCCTATT
Organism: Rhinella marina; assembly: GCA_900303285.1. NCBI lineage: Eukaryota > Metazoa > Chordata > Amphibia > Anura > Bufonidae > Rhinella > Rhinella marina. The sequence goes on from ONZH01011878.1 coordinate 154,450, forward strand.
AGTACACACAAAACCTGTCCTAATCACACAGAAGGACAAGTTACTTCACAACACTGAGGTAAACAGCTGCCTCATCCTCCTCTCTGCTCTGCTTGTCAGGGATTATGATCCTGAATAGAGATGAAAAGATCTTTAGCTGAATCTTTGTGGGAATGGAGTCCATGAGGAAACATGAAGTACAGAGCGGATGGACAGGACAGACTGTGGTAATGGAGACTGCATACAAGAGCTGCTGCTCATTATCTACATCTGCTCATGAACTCCATTCCTGTAGAGATTCAGCTGAAGATCTTATCATCTGTATTCAGGACCATAATCCCTGACGAGCAGAGCAGAGAGGAGGATGAGGCAGCTCTTTACCTCAGTGTTGTGAAGTAACTTGTCCTCCTGTGTGATTAGGACAGGTTTTGTGTGTACTAATAGGACGGCGGGCCTTTTTATTCCTCCTAATCATTGCTCCCCAGACAAAACGAGCCATAATAACTAATGAAAGGTATTTGAGAATATATTTATAACAAAGTAATATTTAAGAATTTTCATTTTTCTTAATTCCCGGAGAACCCCTTTAAATGTAGCAGTGTCTATATGCCTCCTATGTAAACAGTGTTACCAATACTGTTATTAATATTTGCTGCAAAAGTGTACATCAGGCCACAGTTAGTATCAGTGATATATGTCGTTCACTGCCTGCCTGGCCACGATTTTTATATATGTGGCTACTGAGGAGGGGGCCAGGAGCCCCAAAACATGTCTAGCCTAGCCCAATATTTGGTTACTCAGCAAGAGACCAACATTTTGGAGACATGATCGGGTCAACCGGAATATATGCCAACTTCATTGCTTGTTTGTCCAGCACTGTAAAGGTTAAAAAGATATGCAGGAATTGAGGAATACATACTAATCTGTATGTGAGAAGTTTCATACGCACTGCCTTCAAAGTACGCCGCAAGCCAAAGTACACCACAAGTTATTTTTCGTTTTCCATGTCACTTTTTATATTTAAACTAAAACCAAAAATCCTGCTGTTTTTGCACTGGCCAGTATGTCTAATAATTGGCGCTACTTCTTGGTTTGTACAGGTTATTTTCCTGCAGTTAAAGAGGACCTATCACCACAAAATGCAGTGCATCTGACAGCGCCTTGTTATAGAGCAGGAAGAGCTGAGCAGATTGATACATATTTTTGTGGGAAAAGATTCAGTAAAATTTTAAATGTTTACATTTACATCTGCAGCCTTGTGAATACTTATTGGTACAGGGAATAGGTGATATCAGTGACTGACAGCTTTCTATGTATGCACACTTATACACATAATGCTATCAGTCACTGATAATCCCTCCTCCCTGTACTGATATCGGTGACTGACAGCTTTCTATGTATGCACACTTGTAAACACAATGCTATCAGTCACTGATAACCCCCCTCTCTGTACTGATATCAGTGACTGACAGGTATCTATGTATACACACATACACATAATGCTATCAGTCACTGATAACACCTCCTACCTGTACTGATGTTGTTCACAGAAGGTAGAAAAAGCAGAACTATAAATGTAGAAATTACAGGTTTTACTGAATCTCTTTCCACAAAACTATTAATCAGCTCAGCTTCTCCTCCTCTATAACATGCTGCTGTCAGACTGCATTGTATTATGTGGTGATAGGTCTTCTTTAACCCATTCTAATCCTGACTGTAATTATACCACCTCTGTGTATAGAGGATCCACTATTCACAATAGGTGATTGTCAAATCTTGTCTATTATTTCCTTGTACAGGTCACAGAGCATGCCTAGAAGACTCTCCTAGGTAAGTCAATAGGGTCCCCTCCTGTCCACTGTGTCTATGGACCATGGAGCTGCCGTAAAGTAATTTTCTTAAATGGGTTATCCGAAAATAAAAAATGCCCCCCATATGCCCAGGCCCCTCACACTGAATCTACTTAACTGGCTCCCTGCACCGGTCCTGGTCCCCGCACCTCCGCTGCTGCTTCTCCCAGTGCATGGATGAAAACATCCAGTGCTGGGGGGGAGCAACCAATTGCAGGCGGGGACGAGCCTCCCTAGCGTCACCTCAGAAAATACTTATAAATTAACATTCACCTCATGTCTACTTTATGTTTTCGCATTTTGTAAATGTCATTTTATTTTTTTTGGATGTTAGAAGGCTTAGCATTTTAGAAGCAATTTTTCAAATTTTTTAAGAAAATTCCTGCACCACCATACATGTACAGTGGCTGTCAGGAAGTCACTTTTGACTGTGCTTTACATGTACAGTGGAGGTCTGGAAGGGGTTAAAGGGGTTGTCTCCCATTTATCATGTAGAGAAAGTTAATACAAGGTACTTACTAATGTATTGTGATTGTCCATATTGCCAGCTTTGCTGTCTTGATTTCTTGATTCATTTTTCAATCACATTATACATTGCTCATGTCCAGGGGTTACGACCACCCTGCAATCCATCAGCGGTGACTGTGCTTGCACACTATATTTCTTCCTTTCTCAGAGGATGGTGGTAATGTAAGGATGAGGGTTCTTTGCAGGAGGTCTCACTTCTGCACAGGCACATGCAGATGTCCCCCTGCCCCCTGTATAGCTACACTACCAAGCTCCTAACCCAGAGGTGAATGGTCTGCCTTCTCCCATTGAGCAGGATAACTTAAAGGGAACCTGTCATCTCCGAAACACCCCCTGAACTAGAGTAAGTGGTGTATAGTGTAAGTGATGCTGAATCCGAACATGTAATTTTTATCTTCGTACTCACTTGCATTCTGACGCTGTGCTCTGACAAACCAGCAGTAAAATACATTCACTGGACTCCAGTGCTCACTCACATAATGGAGAAGACTCAAAGAAGAGTCCAGTGAGTGCATTTTACTGCAAGTTTGTGGGAGCACAGCGTCGGAATGGAAGTGAGTATGAAGATAAAACTTACATATTCGGATTCGGCATCACTTACATTATACAACACTTACTCTAGTTCAGGGGGTGTTTCGGTGATGACAGGTTCCCTTTAAGTAATCAGCTATTGGACTACAAATATCACACAGAAAAAGTACATTAACAATGGGACATTAAGCCATCAAGTAGCAAATTAACCATTTGTAGTAGCCCTCTGGGGTACTGCACTATAAGAGAAAAAGTTACAGCTTTATGGTCCCAGTGCAGAATATTGGCAGGACATTGTCAGAAACAGCACTTGTGTAAGCGCAGCCTCAGCACAATATTGTCCTGCATCTGATTGCTGAGTTGCAGAGACCATTCAATCAGATGCTGATTGCTGTTGTGAGCCATATTAAAACTGTTCTATATGTATTTACAAGTATCACCTAACCAGTAACTATTTAAAACTGTTTATCACATTCTCTTCAGCAAATAAAGCAAATAAATAAATAAATTCAGCAAATAAATAACAAATCGGTCTGTTTGCTGCCTGAACACCTGAACTTTACAACTTGGCATTTTGGAAGATATTAACCCCTTAATGACATGTGGCAATAATGCTGCTTGCAGACATTTAACCCCTCATATACTATGGTCAATGGTGACCACAGCATCAGAGGTGGTTGTCCCTGGGAGGGCTACGCTCATGGGGCCCAAACGGGTTGTTTTCTCTGAAGAATCTGAGAATCTATTACAGCTGTAGTTCTTATGGAGGCCAGCAGGTGGCAGGGCTCTATAAGAAAATAATAGGAAAATAACATATCTGCCATTCAGGCCCCCTAGCGGGGCTTAAAAAGATTTAGAAAATAACTAAAAAAGTTTTTTTAAAGATAGCAACAAAAAATGTATATATATATATATATATATATATATATACATACATTCAAATCACCCCCTTTCCCATAATAAAAATAAAGAAACAATAAAAAATAAAGATCATATGCACCGCTGTATCCCAAAAAGCCTGAACTATTAAAATATAAAAGTATTCATCCTATACAGTGAAAAGTGTAACAAATAAAAACTAAAAGACCGATTTGCAGTTTTATTCATCGCTTCACCTACCAAAAAAATGAATAAAAAGTTATCAAAAAGTCATACACACTCCAAAATGGTATCAAAACAACAGATTGCGATACAAAAAATGAGCCCTCACACAGCTCAGTAGATAGAAATATAGAAAAGTTATGCGGCTTAGAATATGATGATGCAAAGAAAAACCTATTTTTTTTCAAAAGTTATTTTTTTCAGTATTAAAAAACAAGAAAAACTATTTTAAAATTTTATATCCAATTTGTAGTTAGAGAACAAGTGAGAGAAGCCAGAGGGGGAAGCCCGATTGTGCACATTGGAAAGAAGAACAGTGCTGTTAAAATCAGTTAGAAACAGGCAGACATTTGAGTAGATTTCCGCATCCTGGAGGACATGTAAGCAGATACATTATCTGAAAACATGAAAAGAGATTTTTTGAGTGGCATCAGAAAGAGGATGAGACACTGGCCCAGTTTGCAAATGGCCTACAAGAATTGATGGCGTATTACAATGAAAAGATTAATTGGATGTGTCCTTTACTTATGTTGAAGCTATGCAGCAGGACCAGTTTGTGTTAGGCCTCAGAGATCAACTGAGACCAGAATCAGAATTGACTAGGCACTAAAGAAAGCAATAACCTTAGAAAAGGAGGAGCAAGTTGGCCCAGCAAGCAGGTCTGGGTTCAGAAAGAGACAAAAGCATAGAAGCCTAAATGGTGTCCCTGTAGGGGATAACGAAAGAGCTGAATGAACCTCCTGCACTTGACACTGATGATGTTGTGTCCAAGAAATCACTTAATGACTTAACACTTGAAGACATCAAGCTACTGGATGGAAAACTGGAGGAAAAGTCTACAGGGTGGGCCGTTTATATGGATACACCTAATTAAATGGGAATGGTTGGTGATATTAACTTCCTGTTTGTGTCACATTAGTATATGGGAGGGGGGAAACTTTTCAAGATGGGTGGTGACCATGGCAGCCATTTTGAAGTCGGCCATTTTGGATCCAACTTTATTATTTTTAATGGGAAGAGGGTCATGTGTCAAACTTATTGAGAATTTCACAAGAAAGACAATGGTGTGCTTGGTTATAACGTAACTTTATTCTTTCATGAGTTATTTACAAATTTCTGACCACTTATAAAATGTGTTCAAAGTGCTGTCCATTGTGTTGGATTGTCAATGCAACCCTCTTCTCCCATTCGTCACACACTGATAGCAACACCGCAGAAGAAATGCTAGCACAGGCTTCCAGTATCCGTAGTTTCAGGTGCTGCACATCTCGTATCTTCACAGCATAGACATTTGCCTTCAGATGACCCCAAAGATAAAAGTCTAAGGGGGTCAGATCAGGATCGGTATGTGTGAAATTGCTACATGATGATGTGTTTTCCTCTTTATGCACTGAAGCTGGCACGTTCCCTGAGTTTTTCCAGGAAGATGGTGCACCACCACATTATGGGTGTCAGGTCCGAGCATTCATAGATGAACAGTTTCCTGGAAAGTGGATTGGTCGTCGTGGGCCAGTTGAATGGCCCCCAAGGTCTCCCGATCTGACCCCCTTAGACTTTTATCTTTGGGGTCATCTGAAGGCAATTGTCTATGCTGTGAAGATATGAGATGTGCAGCACCTGAAACTACAAATACTGGAAGCCTGTGCTAGCATTTCTTCTGTGGTGTTGCTATCAGTGTGTGAAGAGTGGGAGAAGAGGGTTGCATTGACAATCCAACATAATGGGCAGCACTTTGAACACATTTTATAAGTGGTCAGAAACTTGTAAATAACTCATGAAAGAATAATGTTACGTTAAAACCAAGCAAATCATTGTCTTTCTTGTGAAATTCTCAATAAGTTTGATGTGTCACATGACCCTCTTCCCATTAAAAAAAATAAAGTTGGATCCAAAATGGCTGACTTCAAAATGGCCACCATGGTCACCACCCATCATGAAAAGTTTCCCCCCTCCCGTATACTAATGTGCCACAAACAGGAAGTTATTATTACCAACCATTCCCATTTTATTTAGGTGTATCCATATAAATGGCCCACCCTGTAGTCAAGTAGAAGAAAGTGTTGAGGGTGTGACGAAGAAGAACATTTGACCTGCGACAGCTATGCTACCCTGTGACCAAGAGCCACAGACTAGATGTTGGTTGAGGGGAAAACTGCAGGGGAAGATGATGAATTATGCCCTCTGCAAAAAAGACGAGGACTTGGTGAGAGTCCAACTGTCTAATGGACACGAGTCCCAATTACATCCATGGCTAAGTCAGTCTTTAAAACTCATTGTCCCTCCTTGTTATGTGAAGGAAATGATAACTGGAAATGCATCAAGTACCTTCCTCCAGGCCAACAGAAGTTCTAAATGGCCATGAAATGTTGCTGTCCTTGCCAGCTGGTTCTGGCCAAGGATTGAAAGGAGCCCCCAGGAGCCACAATAAAGGGCGAGAACCATGTACACTGTCAATGCCAGAATGGTTTTACTAGTAATGGTGAATATTACCAGCAAAACATGACTCTTGTGCCTTGAGAGCTGATGATAGAAGTGTTCCCCGTAGGAGATGACAAAGTTACCCATGAATCACACTAGGAAACTGAGTCTGCAGATACAGGTGTCACTACGCTCATATGCCAAGTCAGCTTTAGGCCAAAAAAACTATGGGGGAACAACTAAAGAAGGCACAGTTGGAAAGGGGAACTTGCTAGTGAATTGAGTAAGGAGGCTAAACTCCAAAGGTTACATCATGACACTTTCTTTAAATGTTAGAAAGAGTTTTGGTTGACTCAGACCCTAGAACATAAGATACCAATTGGGGATGCCAGACCTGTTCACAAGCGCTACTGCTGCATTCCTCCAGAACTTTACCTAGAGTCCTAGGAAATGCTGAAACAAATACTGGCAGGCAGCATCATTAGACAGAGCTAGAGGCCATGGGCATGATCCATTGTGTTGCTGAAAAACAAGTATAGGAGTTTGCGGTTCTTCATAAAGTACAAGCACCTGAATATAAATAAGGAATATTATTACAGGTCTATGCGCTCTCCTACTCAGCCCAGCAAGCGCAATTACATCATTGCATTGTGCCTGCTGTTGAGAGAACACAGACTGGGGAATTAGGTCCAGCTGTAATGGATGACAGACACAACAGTCGGACTTGGTCTCAAATTTCAGACCCTAGTCTGTCTGCTGTGTCTATCATATAGTATGACCCAGGTATCGTCAGCCTGGTATCTGTCTACACACACAAACAGTAGCAGGCCCCAAAGCATCCTCTACAGCTGCTACGGTGGTAGTTCTGGTCATTGTTCCTACTGATGAAGAGCTAAAGGAGATAGAGACCCCTATCTTTATGCTGATTGTTGAAAAGGTATCACAGACCTACCATCAACAAGTCAAACAACAGGAGTGAGGGCTTTGTTCAAAATGAGTGACACCAAAGCTAAAAAGCAACTTGTAATTTGTGCTTCCAAAGAGTGAGTTGACAGGTCTGGACTATTATATACACAATAAGAAGAGACACTTTGAACCTGTGAAACTGTTTGCCTGACTACAGCAGTTTTATTACCTCCCCTAACTACTGAGAGCATCATTAGAAGTCGGCAGAAGCTGGCACAGTTGTAACCTGGCCAGGGCATGAGAGTAGCAAGCCCCAATAGCCAACATCTAGGTCTTCAAATGCCTACAGCTGGCATTAGATTATCTGATGGTAGAATTCCTACAAGGTCACACATATTTGCTAGTTATTATGGACCACTTTACCAAGTTTGCAAGACCAAACAGCAGAGTTAAACAGCATAGGCCCTGTAAAAGAATGTCATCTTTCCTTTTGGAAATTTCCAAGCCCAATTGCATTCTGATGTCAACCAAAAAAAAAAATACACATCTTCCAGGGTACTGATCCCAATGACTCCAGGACTATGTAAAAATGTTATTCCAAAGTATTCTATCCCATGTATGGCCCAGGAGATGTCACAATGCTTTTAAACAAACAATGATTGGCCTCGGGGGCGTCACTTTTGGCTTCAGGTCAAAATGTCCTGAGAAACAGTGTACAAGACATAGGTAAAAAATCATCACTATGAGCTGCTGACTTGACAGATGTCCAGAAGGCTGTCACTGACACACTCCACAAGGACGGTAAGCCACAAAAGGTCATTGCTAAAGAAGCTGGCTGTTCACAGAGTGCTGTATCGAATCATATTAATGGAAAGTTGAGTGGAAGGAAAAAAGGAGGTAGAAAAAGGTGCACAAGCAACAGGGAGAACCACAGTCTTGATAGTACTGTTAAGAAAAGGCCTTTCCTAAATTTGGGGAGATTCACAAGGAGTGAACTGCTGCTGGAGTCAGTGCTTCAAGAGCCATCACACACAGACATATCCAGGACATGGGCTACAAGTGTCACATTCCATGTGTCAAGCCACTCATGGCCAATAGACAACGCTAGAAGCGTCTTACCTGGGCCAAGGAGAAAACTGGACTGTTGCTCAGTGGTCAAAGGTGTTGTTCTCAGATGAAAGTAAATTTTGCATTTCATTTGGAAATCAAGGTCCCAGAGTCTGGAGGAAGAGTGGAGAGGCACTCAATCCAAGCTGCTTGAGGTCTAGTGTGAAGTTTCCACAATCAGTGATGGTTTGGGGAGCCATGTCATCTGCTGGTGTAGGTCCACTGTGTTTTATCAAGAGCAAAGTCAGTGCAACCGTCTACCAGGAAATTTTTAGAGCACTTCATGCTTCCCTCTGCTGACAAGCTTTTTGGAGATGGAATTTTTATTTTCCAGCAGGACTTGGCACCTGTCCACACTGCCAAAAGTACCAATACCTGGTTTAATAACTAGAGATGAGCGAGTAGTGAAATATTCGAAAGTTCGAAATTCGATTCGAATAGACCGCGAAATTCGACTATTCGACCGAATATCGAATCCCATTAAAGTCTATGGGAAAAAAATGCTCGCCACTTGGAAATCTCAATTCGACCACTTGGAGGTCACCAAGTCCACCCTGAAACCTCAGAAAAGGATGCCAACACTGCTGGAATGCAACTGGGACAGCAGGGGAAGCATGTCTGGGTGCATATAACGCGCCCAAGTCGCACTATTACGCCACTATCACAGCCTCTCAACAATACACTCCAAAGACAATCTAACCTCTCTGTAAAGTGAGACCATACAAGGAAACCTTCTTTCCTCTACATTGCCATGGACCCCAAGCCAAACTAGACAAAAAAGAAGATGAAATTCTGCACCCCTTAAAATCACGTTGCCTATGACAACCACAGATGGCATAGGCAAGGGGGAAAGCAATCAAGCCATCACTATTTTTCCCTCTGTGCCATCCCTGCCTTGCCCAGGCACATGTCCCAAAACATCATCCACGCCCGAGTAACACGGTTACTGCAAAAGGCCATTTGACCACCAACACTTTGGTTTGAGGCCGGGGATGCTACATCTCCCTGACAGCACACTGGGTGAATGTTGTGGAGGCGGGGACGGGCAAACCTGCTACCCCCACCCAAGTTTGGGGCCTTGGTTCTGTCTGGATTTCCGCAACCCTTACAGACAGCTCGGCAAACCCCTCCTTCTCCTTCTAGATTCTCCTTTTAAATCTGTCCACCACCCAGTCAAGTCCACAAAGTCCAGTCTCGTCGATAGCCTGCAGAAACTGCAGGGACCTCACTCTGACCCTCCTTCCTCCCACCCTGCCCAATGTTATCAACCCAGTGTTCCCACCCATGCAAGAATCGCAGGAGCTATCTGAGGATTTTGTTTGTTCTGATGCCCAAACACTGGAGCAAGCTCCATCTCTAGCTGATGGTGGTGTGGAACGGGCACTAAAGTGTAAAATGATTAGGGACGATGATGAGACACAGTTGCCAGCAAGGGAGGCTGTTGGAGCAAAGTGAGGCAGTGTAAGAGGAGGTGGTTGAGTATGACGAAGTCAGTGACCCGACCTGGCCCAGTGTCATGTCTAGCAGGTAAAGCAGTGGGGATGTTGAGGGATGCGTAGGACCGCAAAAGGCAGGAAGAGGCCGTGGGCTGGCCAGAGGCTCATGGAGAAGGCAGGCTAGAGCCCGCAGGGCCGCATCTCTTCCCTATAACAGGCCCCCACACAAAGCTCTCCCATCGAGGGCTCTTAGGTCCTTGTTGTGAAAATATTTTAATGAGTGCGCAAAGTTAGCTTGAGGTGAGCCCTCGAAAAAATTATATGGTGGCCCAAGAGGTGAGACCTCTTAAAAATTGTATTAAGGCCCAAGAGGTGAGCCATAATAAAAATTGTTTGTAGGCCCAAGAGGTGAGACGTCTTAAAAATTGTGTGGAGGCTAAAGAGGTGAGACCTCTTAAAAATTATGTGGAGGCCCAAGAGGTGAGACCTCTTAAAAATTATGTGGAGGCCCAAGAGGTGAGACCTCTTAAAAATTATGTGGAGGCCCAAGAGGTGAGACCTCTTAAAAATTATGTGGAGGCCCAAGAGGTGAGACCTCTTAAAAATTATGTGGAGGCCCAAGAGGTGAGACCTCTTAAAAATTGTTTGTAGGCCCAAGAGGTGAGCCATGAGAAAAATTGTTTGTAGGCCCAAGAGGTGAGACCTCTTAAAAATTATGTGGAGGCCCAAGAGGTGAGACCTCTTAAAAATTATGTGGAGGCCCAAGAGGTGAGACCTCTTAAAAATTATGTGGAGGCCCAAGAGGTGAGACCTCTTAAAAATTATGTGGAGGCCCAAGAGGTGAGACCTCGATAAAATTATGTGGAGGCCCAAGAGGTGAGACCTCGATAAAATTATGTGGAGGCCCAAGAGGTGAGACCTCTTAAAAATTTTGTGGAGGCCCAAGAGGTGAGCCATAAATATATAAATTTTTTTTATTTACGGAGCAATTCTACGGCGGTTAAGGAGGAGGAGGAGGAGGTGGAGGAGGAAATGGCACTTCATACAGATGGCACTTCACTTTTGGCTGCTTTCCACTGTTGGAGAAGCAAAGTCCGGGTCAATCCACTTGCTGTTCATTTTGATTAGCGTCAGCCTGTCGGCACTGTCGGTTGACAGGCGGCTGCGCTTATCGGTTATAATGCCCCCGGCTGCGCTGAACACCCTTTCGGATAGCACGCTGGCGGCAGGGCAGGCAAGCACCTCCAAGGCGTACAGGGACAGTTCCAGCCACGTGTCCAACTTGGAGACCCAGTAAGTGTAGGACGCCGAGGGATCGGGGAGGACAGGGTTACGGTCTGCCAGGTACTCCCGCAACATCCGCCGATACTTGTCCCTCCTGCTGATAGCGGGCCCCGCAGTGATGGAAGTTGCACGAGGGGGTGCCATGAACGTGTCCCACACCTTGGAGAGTGTTCCCCTGGTGGCTGTGGGCCTGATCGATGTTGAGGGACTCTGGGAGACCCTCTCCTCTCTGCCGCCAGCGATGGTGGGTGGGAAAATCTCCATCATGTTCTGCACGAGTTCCCTCTGGTATTCCAGCAATCGATTCGTCCTCTCCTCTACCGGAATAAAAGAGGAGACGTTATCTTTATACCGGGGGTCCAGGATTGCGAAGACCCAGTACAGTTTGTTCTCCACTATCCGGACAACACGTGTGTCCCGGGAAAAGCAGCCCAGCATGAAGTCAGCCATGTGTGCCAGACTCTGAATAGGCATGACGTCACTGCCCCCACCAGAAGGATCACTTGCCATTTCCTCCTCTTCCTCTTCCGCCTCCTCTCCGCCCCATCCGCGCTGAACCAATGGGACGCACACAGCCTGACTGCTACCCTCGCCGCCAGCATCCTCCTCCTCTTCCACAGCCACCTCCACGTCGTCCTCCTCCTCCTCCTCCTCCTCCTGCAACTGCCACCGAGAAGCAGACAAAAGTGTGGTCTGACTGTGTAGCTCCGTTGCGTCTCCTCCTACCCCCGTCTCCTCTGCGTGCAATGCGTTCTCCCTTATTGCGATGAGCGATTCTTTAAGGACGCATAGGAGCGGGATGGTTACGCTCACTATAGCGTCCTCGCTGCTGACCTTCTTGGTGGACTCCTCAAAGATACGCAGTACATCGCATATGTCTGCCATCCATGGCCACTCGTGGTTGGCAAACTGAGGGAGCTGAGTTGGAGGCACGCGTGGATTCATAATCTGGTACTCCATCAATGCTCTCTGCTGCTCACACACCCTGGCCAACATGGAATAGGTGGAATTCCAGCGAGTCGGCAGGTCGCACAACAGCCGATGTTCAGGCAAATGGAGGCGTTGCTGGAGTTTTTTTAAGCTAGCAGCAGCTACAGTTGACTTCCGAAAGTGAGCGCACAAGCGCCGCACTTTCACCAGTAGCTCTGCCAGGTTGGGGTAAGTCTTTAGAAATTTTTGGACTACCAGATTAAAAACGTGGGCCAGGCATGGTACGTGATTGAGTTCGGCAAGCTCCAGAGCCGCCACCAGGTTACGGCCGTTATCGCACACGACCATGCCTGGTCCTAGCTGCAGCGGCGACAGCCACATCTCCGTCTGCTGCAATATGGCGTCCCTCACCTCTGGGGCGCTGTGCTTCCTGTCGCCCAAGCTGATGAGCTTAAGCACCGCCTGCTGACGTCTCCCCGCGCCAGTGCTGCAACGCTTCCAGCTAGCGGCTGAGGGCGATGTTAAGGCAGAGGAGGAGGAGGAGGAGGAAGAGGAGGGGGGTTTATCAGAACCCGTGCTGGCAATCTTGGGCGGGGGTGGTAGGTAGGCCGTCTCTGTTTGCGACCCCGTCCCCGCTTCCACAACATTCACCCAGTGTGCCGTCAAAGAGATGTATCGTCCCTGGCCGCAAGCGCTTGTCCACGAGTCGGTGGTCAAGTGGACCTTTGCGCTGACTGCGTACCTCAGGGCCCGCCTGATGTTACGCGACACGTGCTGGTGCAGGGCGGGGACGGCACTCCGGGAAAAGTAGTGGCGGCTGGGGACGGAATAGCGAGGTGCGGCAGCCGCCATCAGGTCGCGGAAGGCCTGCGTCTCCACAAGCCTAAACGGCAACATCTCCAGGGCCAGCAGTTTGGAGATGTGGCAGTTTAAGGCTTGGGCTTGGGGGTGACTCGAGGCGTACTTCCGCCTGCGGTCGAACGCCTGCGAGATGGACAGTTGTTGGGACGAGGAGTGTGAAGGTGCAGGCGAAGAGGCGGGGGAAGGGGAGGCTGAAGGAGAAGGCCCCAAAGTAGCCGAGGCAGAGGCAGATGTGGAGGTGTCCTGGCTGGAGGTCTGGACCGCAGTGGCAGCACACAACAAAGGGGAAGAGGCAGTGGCAGCAAGACCGGGCGCAGGTTGTATTGCGTTTGCTCTCTCCCACTCAGCCCAGTGCTTGACTTCCAAGTGACGCCGCATGCCTGAGGTGGTCAGATTGCTCTTCTCAGAGCCCCTACTCAGTTTTGAGTGGCAGAGTGTGCAAACCGCGCTCAGTTTGTCATCCGCACAAACATTAAAAAATCTCCACACCACAGAAGTACGAGGCCTCGATGGGGGAGCTTCGCGCGACTGCCCGCTGCCGGGAACAGCTTCGGCCCTGCTGGCTGTGGCCTCACTTCTCTGTCTGGACTGTCCTCTGCCTGTGGACATCCCTCTGCCTGTGGACATCCCTCTGCCTCTGGACATCCCTCTGCCTCTGGACATCCCTCTGCCTCTTGCTGCCTTTTTCGGTGCTGCGCAGACCACCACCTCTCCACTGCTTTCCCCGCTGGACATCACCCCTGGCCAAGTGGGGTCGGTCATTTCGTCATCCACCACCTCCTCTTCCTCACTCTGCTCCTCCTCCTGCCCACTGGACATTCCAACAGCCTCCCTTGATGGCAACTGCGTCTCATCATCATCATCGCTCATGATAACAGATGCTGGTTCAGGGTCCACATCAGCAGGAGATGGCGAAAACTCAAGTGTTTGGGCATCACTACAAACAAATTCCTCTGCTAGCTCCTGGGATTCTTCCGGCACATCTGAAAAAGGACCCGAAAAGAGCTCCTGGGAGGGGTCAATGGTGGGATGACTCTGTTGGCCAGGTGTGGAGGAAGGAGGGTCAGAGTGAGACTGTGTGGATGACTGGCTGGTGGACAACTGTGTGGAAGCGCTATCGGCTATCCATTGCACCACCTGTTCAACCTGCTCAGGCCTCAACAGCGGTGTAACCCGCCCCCTGCTTAACTGTCCCATAAAGGCAGGGATTCTGGATGAGCGGGATCCTGGCTGACCCTCACCAGCACGCATTGTATCCCCACTGGCTTCAACAAGGCCCCCAACAGCATTTCCGCGCCCCCGTCCTCGTCCACGTCCTATTCCGCTAGCCCCCCTCCGCATTTTATTTTTTTTTGGTTACAATATTTTGCCTTCACAGCCGTGTACTAACAGATCAGACGGTGTGTATTAACACCAGGTATATAAAATTATTTTGCAAGAGAACGCACAGTACAGTTGCCAATGAAAAGGCCTATATATTTTATATTTCAAGGTACACAGCCGTGTACTAACTGTTCAGACGGTGTGTATTAACACCAGGTATATAAAATTATTTTGCAAGAGAACGCACAGTACAGTTGCCAATGAAAAGGCCTATATATTTTATATTTCAAGGTACACAGCCGTGTACTAACTGTTCAGACGGTGTGTATTAACACCAGGTATATAAAATTATTTTGCAAGAGAACGCACAGTACAGTTGCCAATGAAAAGGCCTATATATTTTATATTTCAAGGTACACAGCCGTGTACTAACTGTTCAGACGGTGTGTATTAACACCAGGTATGTAAAATTATTTTGCAAGAGAACGCACAGTACAGTTGCCAATGAAAAGGCCTATATATTTTATATTTCGAGGTACACAGCCGTGTACTAACAGATCAGACGGTGTGTATTAACACCAGGTATATAAAATTATTTTGCAAGAGAACGCACAGTACAGTTGCCAATGAAAAGGCCTATATATTTTATATTTCAAGGTACACAGCCGTGTACTAACTTTTCAGACGGTGTGTATTAACACCAGGTATATAAAATTATTTTGCAAGAGAACGCACAGTACAGTTGCCAATGAAAAGGCCTATATATTTTATATTTCGAGGTACACAGCCGTGTACTAACTGTTCAGACGGTGTGTATTAACACCAGGTATATAAAATTATTTTGCAAGAGAACGCACAGTACAGTTGCCAATGAAAAGGCCTATATATTTTATATTTCAAGGTACACAGCCGTGTACTAACTGTTCAGACGGTGTGTATTAACACCAGGTATATAAAATTATTTTGCAAGAGAACGCACAGTACAGTTGCCAATGAAAAGGCCTATATATTTTATATTTCAAGGTACACAGCCGTGTACTAACTGTTCAGACGGTGTGTATTAACACCAGGTATGTAAAATTATTTTGCAAGAGAACGCACAGTACAGTTGCCAATGAAAAGGCCTATATATTTTATATTTCAAGGTACACAGCCGTGTACTAACTGTTCAGACGGTGTGTATTAACACCAGGTATATAAAATTATTTTGCAAGAGAACGCACAGTACAGTTGCCAATGAAAAGGCCTATATATTTTATATTTCAAGGTACACAGCCGTGTACTAACTGTTCAGACGGTGTGTATTAACACCAGGTATATAAAATTATTTTGCAAGAGAACGCACAGTACAGTTGCCAATGAAAAGGCCTATATATTTTATATTTCAAGGTACACAGCCGTGTACTAACTGTTCAGACGGTGTGTATTAACACCAGGTATATAAAATTATTTTGCAAGAGAACGCACAGTACAGTTGCCAATGAAAAGGCCTATATATTTTATATTTCAAGGTACACAGCCGTGTACTAACTGTTCAGACGGTGTGTATTAACACCAGGTATATAAAATTATTTTGCAAGAGAACGCACAGTACAGTTGCCAATGAAAAGGCCTATATATTTTATATTTCGAGGTACACAGCCGTGTACTAACAGATCAGACGGTGTGTATTAACACCAGGTATATAAAATTATTTTGCAAGAGAACGCACAGTACAGTTGCCAATAAAAAGGCCTATATATTTTATATTTCAAGGTACACAGCCGTGTACTAACTTTTCAGACGGTGTGTATTAACACCAGGTATATAAAATTATTTTGCAAGAGAACGCACAGTACAGTTGCCAATGAAAAGGCCTATATATTTTATATTTCAAGGTACACAGCCGTGTACTAACTGTTCAGACGGTGTGTATTAACACCAGGTATGTAAAATTATTTTGCAAGAGAACGCACAGTACAGTTGCCAATGAAAAGGCCTATATATTTTATATTTCAAGGTACACAGCCGTGTACTAACTGTTCAGACGGTGTGTATTAACACCAGGTATATAAAATTATTTTGCAAGAGAACGCACAGTACAGTTGCCAATGAAAAGGCCTATATATTTTATATTTCAAGGTACACAGCCGTGTACTAACTGTTCAGACGGTGTGTATTAACACCAGGTATATAAAATTATTTTGCAAGAGAACGCACAGTACAGTTGCCAATGAAAAGGCCTATATATTTTATATTTCAAGGTACACAGCCGTGTACTAACTGTTCAGACGGTGTGTATTAACACCAGGTATATAAAATTATTTTGCAAGAGAACGCACAGTACAGTTGCCAATGAAAAGGCCTATATATTTTATATTTCAAGGTACACAGCCGTGTACTAACTGTTCAGACGGTGTGTATTAACACCAGGTATATAAAATTATTTTGCAAGAGAACGCACAGTACAGTTGCCAATGAAAAGGCCTATATATTTTATATTTCAAGGTACACAGCCGTGTACTAACTGTTCAGACGGTGTGTATTAACACCAGGTATATAAAATTATTTTGCAAGAGAACGCACAGTACAGTTGCCAATGAAAAGGCCTATATATTTTATATTTCAAGGTACACAGCCGTGTACTAACTGTTCAGACGGTGTGTATTAACACCAGGTATATAAAATTATTTTGCAAGAGAACGCACAGTACAGTTGCCAATGAAAAGGCCTATATATTTTATATTTCAAGGTACACAGCCGTGTACTAACTGTTCAGACGGTGTGTATTAACACCAGGTATGTAAAATTATTTTGCAAGAGAACGCACAGTACAGTTGCCAATGAAAAGGCCTATATATTTTATATTTCAAGGTACACAGCCGTGTACTAACTGTTCAGACGGTGTGTATTAACACCAGGTATATAAAATTATTTTGCAAGAGAACGCACAGTACAGTTGCCAATGAAAAGGCCTATATATTTTATATTTCAAGGTACACAGCCGTGTACTAACTGTTCAGACGGTGTGTATTAACACCAGGTATATAAAATTATTTTGCAAGAGAACGCACAGTACAGTTGCCAATGAAAAGGCCTATATATTTTATATTTCAAGGTACACAGCCGTGTACTAACTGTTCAGACGGTGTGTATTAACACCAGGTATATAAAATTATTTTGCAAGAGAACGCACAGTACAGTTGCCAATGAAAAGGCCTATATATTTTATATTTCAAGGTACACAGCCGTGTACTAACTGTTCAGACGGTGTGTATTAACACCAGGTATATAAAATTATTTTGCAAGAGAACGCACAGTACAGTTGCCAATGAAAAGGCCTATATATTTTATATTTCAAGGTACACAGCCGTGTACTAACTGTTCAGACGGTGTGTATTAACACCAGGTATATAAAATTATTTTGCAAGAGAACGCACAGTACAGTTGCCAATGAAAAGGCCTATATATTTTATATTTCAAGGTACACAGCCGTGTACTAACTGTTCAGACGGTGTGTATTAACACCAGGTATGTAAAATTATTTTGCAAGAGAACGCACAGTACAGTTGCCAATGAAAAGGCCTATATATTTTATATTTCAAGGTACACAGCCGTGTACTAACTGTTCAGACGGTGTGTATTAACACCAGGTATATAAAATTATTTTGCAAGAGAACGCACAGTACAGTTGCCAATAAAAAGGCCTATATATTTTATATTTCAAGGTACACAGCCGTGTACTAACTTTTCAGACGGTGTGTATTAACACCACGTATATAAAATTATTTTGCAAGAGAACGCACAGTACAGTTGCCAATGAAAAGGCCTATATATTTTATATTTCTAGGTACACAGCCGTGTACTAACTGTTCAGACGGTGGGTATTTACACCTGGTATACAAAAAGGGTATTGCAGGCACACAGAACCCAGAACACTAGAGCCAAATAAACTGTATTTAAAAAAAAAAAAAAGTACACAGCCGTATACTGCCAGAAGATCAGATGGTGCATATACACACTAGGTATATAACAGGGTTTTGCAGCCAAAAAGAACGCAGAACAGTAGTGCCAAATATAGTTTGGTATGTAGCAGAGCACCTAATACACCACTAATGCCTCTCTCTGTCCCTACTCCAGCAGCTATCCCTGAATACAGCAGCCGTTCTCTGTAAAGTGTATATTGTAGTAAAGCTATCACTGTACTGCACTATAGTAGCCCTGATAAGGGCTTTTAATCACGCTCCTGCCTGTCCAACAGCTAAAACCTGTCTCTCCCTTCTCCAGCCTCTGTCCCTGACTAAGTTCACGCAGCATATGCGAACGAGCAGGAAGAGCTGAGTTTTTATGATTCGAGGTCACATGGTTTTTCCAGCCAATGCATGTAGACGCCGTTTTCGCGCTGCCAGCGTGCTCAGCGGGCCTGTCATACCCCCCCTGCATGGTGATTGGTGGAAAAAGAGCGCCAGGGAAGGTGGGAGGGGAAACGAATTCTAAGTGCGCCATCGCCGTTATACTCGAACGAAATCGAGTACGACGAATAGCGTAGTATTCGATCGAATACCAGCTCGATCGAACACTACTCGCTCATCTCTATTAATAACCACAGTATCACTGTGCTTGATTGGCCAGCAAACTCGCCTGACCTTAACCCCATAGAGAATCTATGGGGTATTGTCAAGAGGAAGATGAGAGACACCAGACCCAACAATGCAGACGAGCTGAAGGCTGCTATCAAAGCAACCTGGGCTTCCATAACACCTCAGCAGTGCCACAGGCAGATCGCCTCCATGCCACGCCGCATTGATGCAGTCATTCATGCAAAAGGAGCCTCAACCAAGTATTGAGTGCATTTACTGTACATATTTTTCATTTGGCCAACATTTCTGTGTTTAAACATTTTTTTACAGTTGGTCTAATATAATATTCTAATTTTCTGAGATAATGACTTTTGGGTTATCTCATTCATTTCTATGGGTCCGCAAAAAATACTGAGAGCATACTATGTGCTGTCCGCATCAGTATGCCCGTTCCGCAGCCCCACGAAAAAAAAATAGAACATATCCTAGTCTTGTCCATTTTGCAGACAAGGATAGGCATTGTTACAATGGATCTGCAAAAAAAAACAGATGCCATACGGTCGTGTGAAAGTAGCCTTATTCTGAGCCAAAACCAGGTGTGGGTCAAAAACACAATATAGCAATATAGTTCAGTGATGGAATCATTGAGGAAAGACTCAGTACAGAGGGTTAGACTCCTCCAATTACAGAAATCTATACATTTAGGGGGTCATTTATCAAACTGGTGTAAAGTATACCTGGAGAAGTTGCCCATAACAACTAATCAGATTCCACCTTTCATTTTCCAAAGGAACTGTCAAAAATGAAAGGTGGAATCTGATTGGTTGCTATGGGCAACTAAGCCAGTTCTACTTTACACATTTGATAAATGACCCACTAGTTTTATGTGAAATCTTACAATTTAGAAAATGGGGTAAGATAAGCTTGGCATATTCAAAGCATGGTCACTAATGGTCGGCCCAGCACAGAACAGAAAGGGCCATTAGCTAAAGAAAACTCCAGATAATACTTAAGTATAAGACAATTGCAGCTCTCTTTTAATAACCCATATTACTGTCACATAGTACTATTTTCAGATGCTGCATCGATTCTACACTACCGGGAAATAGAATGCTTACAATGGGATTGCTCAGTCAAATATGCTTCTTCAATCCTCTAAAAGCTTTACAACTTTGATTATTTGCCTGTATTTAAATAAAATGAATTTAATCTCCTGTGTAGATTGCTTTTTTTCATAGTCTGGAACATTGCTGCTATATTATAAAAATAAATGAAAATGTCCAGGATCTCTGAGGGGGCCCATGGAATGGATCGTTCAAAATAAATCTGAAAATTTTGTGTTATTTAAATCCATTTTTACTTAGATGCATATTTATTAGTATTCTTTATATGAAGAGCCACAAAAATATCTTGAAATATTCAAGTTTTCTTCCGGTTTACCTACAGGTCACTCAAAGATTTGCTTTATAGACTGGGATAGAATGGAGGCAGCATCTTTTCCTTGCCATAAGACAGATGGGGCTGACCTTTACCCTATATATGACATTGTCGGGAAGAATTTCCCACAAACCTCTGCACAGGATCGGAGCCTGTGCCATCAGCAGCCGCAGGTGTCAGCTGTAATATACACCTGACACTCTACTGCAATGGCTGGTTGCCCTGGAATGTGATCAGAGGGTGCTGATGGGTTGTCATGACCTGGCAGCCTAACAATCACTCTCAGGTCTGCCATCTTAGCGCACCAGGGCCAAGGCTTAAAAGAATTAGAGTTATACATGGGTGTAGCTAAAGGCTCATGGGCCCTTGTGCAAGAGTTCAGCTTGGGCCCCCTTCCCTCAGTGCTTTGTGGCCAGGGGCAGGGAAGGATATAGCCTTTGTGCTGCCTGAGGCAAAAATTGAAATGGCATGCCAAATTCTTGACCTAACCCCTTCCCTCCAGCCAGAGGTGTAACTTGACCAGCATGCACTTGCTAGAATACCAGTGTCTTCTTATATGGCACAAGGGTCTTTGGGCCCCCTCAGGCTCCTGGGCCCGGTAGCAACTGCTACCTCTGCACCCCCTACAGCTACGCCCCTTGGAGTTATACATTTACAGGTATAATACAATGCAATACAAAAGCATCAGACAATAGCATTGTGAAGCCCCTCTAGTGGGACAACAAAAGGCTGTAAATAATATTAATAAAATATTTAGAAAATTAAAAAAAAAAGACAAAAGACAAAAAACACAGAACCCTTTTCCTAATGAAAAATTTATATCAAAAAGCTACAGAAAAACAACATGATACTAGAAGCGTGTTGGAGATATGGTGGAGGTGTAGGATCACTGTCACATATTTGGTGGACATGCCCACACATCGAGCCCTTTTGGTCCAAGATAGAAAAAACAATTAACCACATCTGCTCATCTAAATTAACTCTAGACCCCAAACTAGTGTTGCTTTGGTGTCCAACAGACAAGTTTACACCAAACCGTCTTAATTTACCCACCATGCTTATCACAGCTGCCCGATTGCTCATCCCATAGTCATCCTCAGCACCCTCCCTGTCAGACTGGATGGAGAAAGTAGACCAGCTTTATAGATTTGAAGAGCTGGCACATTGGGAAACATATACCAGATCTATATTCTTAAGAGTGTGGAAACCGTGGCAAACATTCAGAGGTTTCAACTCTTGAAAGTCTGATGTGTCAGGTATAGCGACTCTACAGATTGTCATATACCACATCATTTCAGGACCTGGGAAAATACTATACTTACCACTTCTACGATTAGTGATGCATAACCGCTCCATGAGTCGTACTCTTCACGCTTTATTCCCAAGGATGCTAGGCTCTCCCCCCGCCACTAACCCACCTCTCCCCTCCCTCTTCCTTACCTTGCCCATTCCCTACTTCTCTTAACCACAATCTCTCCTAGACCTGGCAAATGTTTCGTCTTTTCTTTGTCTTTTTACTTGCTGCACCAACTTACATATGGCACCCCGACTTCTAGACATTACCTACTGCTGTAGGTCATATATTAACTGGCTGATTATGGATCTCATGTGTTTGTGTCTATTTTTACTGCACAAGTTCAAATGATTGTATTGGGTAATCTTGGTGTATTTATGTACAACTTTGCCTTTATTATTAAACTACGGTTTGTTCTTCTTTAATAAAAAGAGAATTTACAAAAAAAAGCTACAGAAAAATCCATACATAATTGACATTGCTACATCTGTAACAACCCAAACTATAAAATAATCATCTAAAAGGTCATTGAATTTTAGTAAAACTTTTTATATATCATAGAGGCATATGAAAATTTTTGATCGGTAGGGGTCTGAGCGCTGAGACTCCCAATAATCATTAAAATTAGAGGAGAGAGAGCTAGAATGGGACAGCATATCGCTGCAGAGGACGGAATCAGGGTGAGCCCATAGACTGTCTCCTACAGTAAAGAGATAGCACGATGTGCGAGTGCTTCTTACTCTCTCCTGGTTCTAGGGACCTCAGCACATGATCAACATTTTTATATGTCTCTATGTCTCTATGACATATCAAAAGTTTTACCAAAAATCAGTGACCTGCATGATAAATGCCATAGAAAAGCAGATAAAATACAACACCAAAATTACTGTTTTTGTGCATCATGCATCCCCAAAAAATTGAATACTAAGTGATCGAGTTACATATACCGCAAAATGGTAATAAAGGAAAGTCAAAAGTTCATAACTTGCATCACCAATGGAAAACTTTGGAGATGTGTATTATGTGTTTCTTTCTCTATACCATTAATGCTTTGTGTACAAGATATGAGCAATTTTTATACAGACAGCATGGTCAGAAGTGAAAGGTAGAGCCTGTTTAAGCACAGTAAATAGTTGCCTTATAATCTATGTACCACAAGGGTATTTGTGATCCATCTTAAATTCTTAATATTCCTGAATTGTGATGGACATTGACTAGAACTACACTTAAAAAATGCATACATATGTTCAACAGATTCTGACTAAATTTGACTACCCCAAATTATAGAATGATTATGAAAAAATGGCATGATCGTACACTAGTCCATACGATTGTACAGTATTAATTATATGTAATACAAATTATAAAACATATTTCTAGAACTTAACACATGGCCATCACCAAATAACTACCATATCCTGAAGCGGAAAGAATTTCAGCTGAAATACAGTTAGGCAATAGCTCCCTCTAGTGGATACTCCAAGCAAGAACAGGTAGATAATGTAAAAGGTTGGAGAAAAACAGCCACAGTACTGTTTTACAGGTCCTTGAAGCAATATTAATTGCAATTTATTATATTTTTAGTTTAGGAGCTGTTAAACTTTTCCTGAGCACAGAGGAGTTAGTTACTATTTGCTCTGTGTACCATATTATGACATGAAATGTAAGCAACCCTATCATCTAAATCATTTCTTATTTTCCATTTTGGTCAGTATTAAAACCTTTAAGATGCCCGGTCAGCAAGCGGCACCCTGTTAATCCAGGAATAGTGCCTGGTAAGGCTGATCCTGCTGATTAAAAAGATACCTGGATGGTGAAAATCTATTTTACCGTTCCAGAGTTTTCTTCTAAAATTAAATTAGGACTTCAGCCATAGCTCCATGGAGCACCTCATTTTCCATGCCTTTCACCCCTTGACTGACAGAGCCAGGCAACAGCTAATAGAGTGCCAGCACCATGCAGAACCATTCTTGCACATGGGTAATAAGCATCTGTTAACTGAACAGATAGTTACTGTACATGCACCAAAATTATGGCACAGCTAGTACAGGGCCAGGCAAGAGAACATTGATGACTGGTCCTGTCAGTCAAGGGGAGGGGATGTGGAAAATGGAGGAACTGAGATGCACCGATGCCCCAGGCCCACCCTCACCCTCACTGCCGTGAAGCCCTAATTTACACATAGAAGAAAACTTTGAAACAGATTTTCACCATCCAGGTATCACTTTATTTAGCAGGATCAACCCTATTGGTGCTATTCCTGGTTTAACAGAGTTGATCTTGCTGACAGGGCTTCTTTAAGGCTACGTCCACATCTGTGTTCCTAATTCCAGTATTCTGTTCTAGTATAGGAACAGAATACTGAATTGGCATGTCCGGCATTTGCGGGATACCACTGGATCCCATTCACTATAATGGGGTCTGTCGGGTTTCTGGCATTGAGTACCAGCATTCTGCCAGATACAATACCATGGCATGCATTATTTATTTATTTTATGCACTTATATAGCGCTGACATATTCCTCATCGCTTTACAGACATTATGATTTCCTGCTCTCCACAATGGGGCTCACAATCTAAGTTCCTTATCAGTAAGACTTTGGATTGTGGGAGAAAAGCGGAGCGCCCAGAGGAAACCAACACAAACACAGGGAGAACATACAAACTCCATACAGATGTTGTCCTAATGCATTATAGTCAATGTGACCTGTGGGCACTGGCGATGTCCGGCATGGCTGCATACAACAATTCCAGTGTTCTGTTCATATGCTGGAACGGAATACTGGAATTAGGAATGTAGATGTGTACAATGTAGCCTCACCTAGTAAAAAAAAAAAAGGGAAAATCTATGGGTCCTTTTACACAGGTTGATAATTGTCCATAATGAGCGCAGATAGATGACATTGCAAGTTGATCGGTGCTTGTTACAAGTAGCTCATACATTGAGAAACTGATAGGATTGAACATAAACAGGAATAAATCATTCATAATTCATGATTGTCAGTATCACCATTCATTTCCAGTGTTTCAGTAGCACATCCCCTGTTTACATGGCAGATGTGCTGCTGATAAACTTTTACTGCCTCATAGAAGATGTAATCAGCCACTAAATGATGAGGAACGAATCTTATTACATACATTTGTTCACCAAAAATCGTCCCACTGTACCTCCAATTTCAACTAAATCTAAACCTGCATAAACTTTCTTCTTCTCTCCCTTGTCCTTCAGATAGTGCCTCTGATCCTCCTGGTCCCTCTGCTTTATGATGTGTAAAATATTAACAGATTGCTTGTGGAAGGATTCATGTATGCGAATATGTAGAAAATGGAGATACAGC
This sequence comes from Rhinella marina, assembly GCA_900303285.1. NCBI lineage: Eukaryota > Metazoa > Chordata > Amphibia > Anura > Bufonidae > Rhinella > Rhinella marina. The sequence continues at coordinate 179,332 of ONZH01011878.1, forward strand.
AGTATTTTTTTTCTAAATTTTTAAAAATAACAGAAAATATATTTATGGACATTTATCAAACTTTTTATGCCAATGGCGTAGAAAAGATCACAAATTTTGGCACACCATATTTCCGCCATGATGTGTGACTTTTTCAGCTTCTTCCCACTTTTCTTAAGTGGCGGGAAAAGAGGTGGGGCTTAATAGAAGGGGCAGATCTTTTCAAAGCCCTCCCAATTTACTATAACTAAGTTGTAGCACAAGTCTACAGCAGCCAGATTTGAGTTTCTAGTGCACAGACAGCCAGAGATGCGCCTAATTTATTACAAGGCATATGCATTCTAAACATAACCTCATTAAAATCTTTAATTATTTCACATTTTGGCTAAAAAAGAAGACTGTCTATCATGAAAGAATGCCTGTGATGAGAGCTATGACTCTGACTGTATGTGGCTCCAGCACCACCCCATTAACTCCAAGTATGCGCTTTACAGATAGTATATTAATAAAACACAGACTGATATAAAACACAGAAAATACAGAACATTTTAATAAGACCATATTAGAAATGCAGTTTACAAATGATACAGCATTGTGCCATCAGTTTGAATAAACGATCACTAAGCTTTTACATAAATTTGCATATATCAATAGTGCAGACAAATATTGCAAACTTTGTTATATCTTCTATCAGAGAAATATGACTCCTCCTCGTAATCACTCCCCCAGCTTCCTAAACCAACATTCTCTCAGAATTTTCTTTTTTTTTGTCTTGAGGAAAAGATGGACAGTCAGCTTACTAAAGGATCATATTACATGCTGTCATAGTACTGTATATGGAAAAGGGATGATGGTTGAGTTGTGAGCAGCAGAGAGAGAAAGAAACAGAGACTCACAGTCAAGGAGGCTGGAGCAGAAAATAATAAGTGTTATTTCTCACCCCAGGTGCTTTATTCACATCATTTCTGTTCAGCATGTCTCTATAATATACTATATGCTGCTTCTGAGTTATTCTGAACAAGTGAGAAATATGGAGTGCAATCTGCCTGGCAAAGATTTGAGTTTCTGGCACATAGAGGCCCATAGAGGGTATAGTCTATGGGCAGACATAATGAGCAGCTAGTCTCCATCCACCAGCTCAGAGACAATTAGAGATGGAACGTGGAAAGGGAAACTGCTAAAAACTGCCAAAGTGCAAAGTACAAGTAATATAAAGGCTAGATATAGTGCCATCACTCATGTATACACACATGGCAGTTTATTCTGCAAAACTATCTGAAAGTGAAATCTAATGACAGGTTTCCTTTAAGTGTAAGACTCTGTTCACAATTGCATAATGTCTTTTCTATAAGGTTTGTGGATCTTTGATAGTAGGAATAGAGTTGTATGGGGCACTTTTCTATTTAAAAAAAAAAAACATAAATAGAGATGAGCGAGCATGCTCGTCCGAGCTTGGTGCTCGTTCGAGTATTAGGGTACTCGTAAGTGCTCGCTGCTCGGACGAGTATCTCGCCATGCTCGAGGAAATGGCATCTCCCGCATTTTTAATTTTTGGCGCCTTATAACTCAGCCAATCACTAGCCAGGAGACTCTGCGGTACCCCCCAGCATCAGTGGGGCCTTACATGTCGATAGCAGGGGTTGGCTGGCCAGATCAGGTGACCCTGGAATATACTAGTGATGTCCGGCGGTGCTCGGCTCAGAGGCTGTCTGGATGTCATTAGGGACAGATCTGCTGCGTTTCAGGGAGAGTGTTAGGGCCTGGATTTAGTTCTCTGTTAGGCAGGAGAGATCTCAAAAGAACCCAACAGCCCTTCTAAGGGCTACAAGACACTTTTTTTTGTCTCCTGCCTGGGCTGGCTGGCACTAGTAGTGCAGCTATCGCCATATATAACAAACTTTGTTTTTTTATTGTTTTATCTTAGGGATACAAATCCATTTCATACAGCTGTGTGGAACCATTCTGTGTGTCACAGTTCAGCTGTCCAGTCACCACAAACCACAATCCGTATTTTCTGTCCAGGTGACCCATACTGTACATCACGTAATTAAAAAAAGTCTTTTGCTCTCACTGATACAGCTACATTAGAAAAATCTGAGTGCGACATTTTTCTGGGTTGCAGTGAAAATAGCCACAGTCAGCAGGGGCTAAGTTTGCTCTCTGATATATTCTGCACGTCACGTTAAAAACAAAACAAAAAAAAACAAACTTAGTTTTTTTGTTGTTTTATCTCAGTGATACAAATCCATTTCATACAGCTGTGGGGAACCATTCTGTGTGTCACAGTTCAGCTGTCCAGTCACCACAAACCACAATCCATATTTTCTGTCCAGGTGACCCATTCTGTACGTCACGTAATTAAAAAAAGGTCTTTTGCTCTCACTGATACAGCTACATTAGAAAAATCTCTGTGCGACATTTGTCTGGTTGCACTTAAGCAGACCAAGTCTGCCTAATCTAATAGTTTCACTGTAATTGCTCCATACTGCACGGTACGTAATAAAATACATAATTTTGCTCTAACTTATCCACCTATATACAAACCACAATCCGTATTTTCTGTCCAGGTGACCCATACTGTACGTCACGTAATTAAAAAAGGTCTTTTGCTCTCACTGATACAGCTACATTAGAAAAATCTGAGTGCGACATTTTTCTGGGTTGCACTTTAGCAGACCAAGTCTGCCTAATCTAATAGTTTCAGTGTAATTGCTCCATACTGCACGGTACGTAATAAAATACGTGATTTTGCTCTAACTTATCCACCTATATATTAACTTGTTCAGATTGAACAAGTTTGTGGGTTTCAGTACAGCAGGCCCATTTTTTTTTTGGTATATATAATACACTTAAATACAGAAAATGTTGAACCCCAGGGTCGAGGACGAGGGCGTGGGCGTGGGCATTCAATTACTGCAGGGGGCAGAGGCCGTGGTCCTGGGCAGGGTGAGACAGTACCTGCTGATGAGGGAGCAGGGGAACGCCGCAGAGCTACACTCCCTAGCTTCATGTCTCAACTTACAGGGACACGTGGTAGAGGACTGTTGAAACCACAACAGTGCGAACAGGTGATGTCGTGGATTGCGGACAATGCTTCAAGTAATTTGTCCACCAGTCAGTCTTCCACACAGTCCACCCACGTTACCCAAGGGAGCACTCCTCTGGCTCCTCCACCTCAACCTCCTTCCCCCCAGTCTGCCCCCTCCCAGGAAAATTTGGAATGCGATCCGGCATACTCTGAGGAACTGTTTTCTGGACCCTTCCCAGAGTCACAAACCACTTCTCAGGTTGCTGCTGACCTCTTTCCGATGCCCAAGTTTTCCAACTGTCGCAGTCTGAGGGTGATGACATTGTTGACTTAGTGGAAGAAGTGTGTAAAGAGGTGTCGGACGATGAGGAGACACAGTTGTCAGACAGTGGTGAAGTTGTTGTCAGGGCAGGAAGTCCGAGGGGGGAGCAGACTGAGGAATCGGAGGATGACGAGGTGACTGACCCAAGCTGGGTTGATAAGCCGAGTGAAGACAGTGCTTCTGAGGCGGAGGCGAGTGCTGCACCAGAACAGGTTGGAAAGAGGCAGTGGTGTGGTCAGAGGGAGAAGCAGGGCCAGAGCTGGTGCATCAGCAGCAACTGTTTCACGTAGTGAAGCTCTCGTGGCGAGGCCGAGATGTTTGCAAGTCTGGAGGTTCTTTAAAGAAATTGAGGATGACCGACGGACTGTGGTGTGCAACCTGTGCCACACCAGGATCAGCAGGGGTGCCACCACTACTAGCCTAACCACCACCAGCATGCGCAGGCATATGAGTGCTAAACACCCCACTCAATGGAACCAAGGCCGTTCACCTCCTGCGGGTCCCACCACTGCTCCTTCCCCTGTGTCACTCGCTGCCTCTGCTAGTCAACCCCCTGCCCAGGACCCCGGCACGAGCGCCTCCCGCCGGAAAACCACACCTTCACCTCCACGATCCTCTACAGCGTCCACCAATGTGTCCCTGCGCAGCGTTCAGCTGTCTTTACAGCAGACGCTGGAGCGCAAGAGGAAATACAGAGGAAATACAGTTCCACCCACCCACACGTCCACATCTCCAAATTGCTGAGCCTGGAGATGCTGCCCTATAGGCTGGTAGAGACTGAGGCCTTTCGCAACCTCATGGCGGTGGCTGCCCCTCAGTATTCGGTCCCCAGCCACCACTATTTTTCCCGATGTGCCGTCCCAGCCCTACACCAGCACGTGTCACAGAACATCATCCGCTGTTTCTGAGAAGGTCCACCTAACCACGGACACGTGGACAAGTGCTGCCGGGCAGGGACACTATATATCACTGACGGCACATTGGGTTAACTTGGTGGAGGCTGGGACCGAGTCTGACCCTGGGGCCACTCATGTACTGCCCACACCGAGGATTGCGGGGCCTACCTCGGTCATGGTCTCTCAGACGTACTATGCCTCCTCCTCCAACCCCTCCTCCTCCTCCTCCGAATTACCATCCATGGCGCCTTCAGTCGGTAGCTCTAGGCGCAGCAGCAGTGCCGTGGCTAAGCGCCAGCAGGCGGTGCTCAAGCTGCTGAGCTTAGGTGACAAAAGGCACACCGCCCAAGAACTATTACAGGGCATCACGGCGCAGACCGATCTGTGGCTGGCACCGCTGAACCTCAAGCCAGGCATGGTTGTGTGTGACAACGGTCGTAACCTGGTGGCGGCTCTGCAACTCGGCAGACTCACACATGTGCCATGCCTGGCCCACGTGTTCAATCTCATAGTTCAGCGGTTCCTCAAGACATACCCCAATCTGTCTGATTTGCTCACCAAGGTGCGCCTCATCTGTGCGCATTTCCGCAAGTCGACCACAGATGCTGCCACTCTCAGGGCAGAGCAGCGCCGCCTACAACTGCCCACTCACCGACTGTTGTGTGACATGCCCACAAGATGGAATTCGACATTAAACATGTTATCCAGAGTTTACCAGCAGCGCAGAGCGATTGTAGACTGCCAGATGTCAACTTCCACCAGAACTGGTAGTCAGGTCAGTCAGATTCCTCAAGTCTACAATGAGGAGTGGACGTAGATGTCTGATATCTGCCAGGTGTTGACCAACTTTGAGGAGTCAACACAGATGGTCAGCGGCGATGCCGCCATTATCAGCCTCACCATCCCGCTGCTTTGCCTGTTGAAAAACTCACTGCTCAGCATAAAGTCGGAAGCTTTGCGCTTGTCACAAGAGACAGTGGAGGAAGATACGTCGCTTGATAGCCAGAGCACCCTCCGGTCTGTTTCTCAGCGCATATCGGAGGAGGGGGATCAGGATGAGGAGGAAGAGGAGGAGAATGTCGGCGAGACAGAAGAGGGTACCAATGCTCAGTCCTTCTTAACTCTTGAGCGTGTATGGGCTGAAGAGGAGGAGGAGGAAATGGAGAGTCAGGCCAGTGAGGAGAGGGAATTCTTGCGTGTTGGGACTCTGGCGCACATGACAGACTTCATGTTAGGCTGCCTATCCCGTGACCCTCGCGTTAGAAGCATTTTTTTAAACACTGATTACTGGGTGTTTACTCTCCTGGACCCACGGTACACGCAGAACCTTTCCACTCTCATCCCTGTAGAGGAAAGGAGAATGAGAGTGAATCAATATCAACAGGCCCTGGTGCACAAGCTGAAACAATCCTTCCAATCTGACGCTGCTAGCGGCAGAGGGCGTGGTTCTGTGGGCCAAGTAGCGGGGGAGAGGAGGCGAGCAGGCAGGTTGTCCAGCACTGGCAGGGGAACGCTCTCCAAGGCCTTTGCCAGTTTTATGTCACCCCAGCAAGACACTGTCACCTGTCCCCAGTCTAGGCAGAGTAGGGGTGAGCTTTACAGAAAGATGGTGAGGGAGTACCTAGCTGACCATACCAACGTCCGAACCGATCACTCTGCTCCATACAACTACTGGGTTTCAAAGCTGGACACGTGGCCTGAACTGGCGCTGTACGCCTTGGAGGTGCTGGCCTGCCCTGCCGCTAGCGTGTTGTCAGAGCGGGTATTCAGTGCAGCTGGTGGCGTCATCACCGATAAGCGTACATGCCTGTCAACTGACAGCGCTGACAGGCTGACGCTTATTAAAATGAACAAAGCCTGGATTTCACCGGAATTCAAATCTCCGGGGGAAAGCAGCTAAAGATTAACGTTACTTATGTATCCGATTCCTCTTCTCTACTCCTCCTCCTCCTCCTCCTCCTTGTCGTCTTTGCCTAACGCTGACCCAAAACGCAATTTTTTAGATGGCCAACTGGCACTCTTTTACGACAATTTTTCCGGAGGGCCCCCTACAGGCCCTCTCTCTAAACAATTTTTCCGGAGGGCCACCTACAGGCCCTCTCTCTAAACAATTTTTCCGGAGGGCCACCTATAGGCCCTCTCTCTAAACAATTTTTCCGGAGGGCCCCCTACAGGCCCTCTCTCCAAACAATTTTTCCGGAGGGCCACCTACAGGCCCTCTCTCTAAACAATTTTTACGGAGGGCCACCTACAGGCCCTCTCTCCAAACAATTTTTCCGCAGTGTCAACTACAGACACTGTAAAACAATGTTTCAGGAGCGTCAAACAGACAGTCCAAAACAATTTTTCAGGAGGCGCAAGTACCGACATTTAAAAAAAAAAATTTTTGCTGAGGGTCGACTTTATGTACTCTGAAAAGAAAAAATTTTTTGGAGGCTCAACAAATGCCATTTCACTGCATTCTCAGTCGGACAAAGTCATTGGTGGTGTAACCGCCATGCTGTGTCAGGCTAAATTTTTGGGTGCTTCACCAGCTACCTCATCTAACTTGGTCACTTGTTGGTGTCACCGCCATGCTGTGTCAGGCTTATGCCTGCATCGTGTGGCTGGGGATAGGAGAGCAGTTCCAGCATGGGCATGGGTGATGGACCTTCATTGCACCTAGTTGGGTGCTTCCCTAACATGTGATGGGCATGTGCCTCGCCTTTCTTGGTCTGGGGGAGCACAATTGCCATGAGGGTAACCACCAGGCTGTTGCAGGAGAATTTGGGGTAATGGTGGGATTAGGCAGCCTCAGAGGCATCCATGCATGCTGCCCCTGCTGTTTCCTGTCCATTTCTGTGGTGTTTCCATCATTTTCTGATGTTTCCAGGTTTTCACCCAGCCTTCCCTAGGCAGAGCCTTGGTCCCCTGCAAAAAATGCTCGAGTCTCCCATTGACTTCAATCGGGTTCGTTACTCGAAACGAGCACCCGAGCATCGGGAAAAGTTTGTCTCGAATAACTAGCACCCGAGCATTTTAGTGCTCGCTCATCTCTAATAATAAACCCATTGTAAGTCAGAGGTGAAAACAACTGATCATAACTGATTATGATTAATCTATCATATCCATCATGAGTCCTGTGAAAAAGGAAGCTATGGCATTCATGTTAACAGACCTAAAAATCTTCTGTATTAGGGGTTTTCTCATACCCACATGATTTTTAACATACCGTAACATGCTTATAGTGAAAGACCAATATTTATTATCATTTTGTATTCTTTTATTTAAATAAGATCACACTTATTAGCAGTTGAAACTCCATATTTTTTAATGCAAGGCTCCAAATCCCTTACATAGGCATAGATTTAAAGAAAAACAAGCTTACTACTTGTAGCTACCACTAGAGGGAGATTAGGAGCATCCTGCTATAGATTGACCTTGTAATAACACAGTGTGCAATAGACTCCCATGCTCCCTCAAGAGCTGACTGCAGGGAGTCACTTTTGCAGCCATTTTGAGGTCACTATATCAGCACTATAGATTGCTTTGCAAAAAAACATCCCTCACACAGCTATGTAGATGTAAATATATAAAAGTTATCATAATACCTCAATGCAAAGAAAATATATATATTCAAAGTTTTTATTTCTTTTAAAAAAGGATTAAAACAGATGAAAAATATGTTATCACTGTAATCGTACTGACCCACAGAAAGAAGTTAACATATCAGTTTTACCGCATAGGGAACACCGTAAAAACAAAACAAAAAACTGTGGCAGAATTCTGCTTTTTTTTTCCTATTTCTACCCATTTAAAAAAAATTTCCAGCAACATTATGTGCAATATTAAATGGTGTTATTAGAAAGTAAACTTGTCCTGCAAAAAAAATGGAAAAATAACAAAGTTATGGCTTTGGGAAGGCAGGACTAAAAAATTAAAATGAAAAAAAAAAAAAAATGGAAAAATTGCTGTATCAAAAAGGGGTTAAAGTGTTGTCACTCACATTGAAAAGAAGAGCTAGCGATGCATATTTTACAGAGAGAAGAGCATTGTATTGTGAATTTTATGTTAAATATTTCTCACTTTTGTTGTCTCGGGGCTTTTCAGAAAACTGATGTAGGTGCCGTATTCATAACCCACAATGATGACTCAGAGTAACTAGAACTAGGAATAAAATGGCTTCACTAGCTGTTGGCTCAGGAAAGAAAATAATGACAACTGCAACAATATTATCATCTGCTGACGAAAAGACCATCACTATCTGCTGACTAGAATTGAAAAGCACAGGAACAGTTGGAAACATTAAAGATTCCCAAAATTGTATAAACAGAAAAATATTTGTTGCAATTAACGCAATGGGAGACATAAGGCATTCGATGGTCACCTGCCAGCAAAGCCACTTTGTTAAATTTGCAGTTTATTAATATGTTTTCATCTTGGCTCGCTTATGCTCTTAGGTTTTTTATCACTATCTGTCTCACACAAGTTCAAAAATATCTGACCGTAAGCATGTTTTCTTAGCTGCAGTCAGGAGTGGAGCATGCTAAAAATGGACCATCACTAGTCACTAGCCAGTAACCCCTGGTATGTTAAAGAGGTTCTCTGGGAATTATTTAAAATGGCCACCAACAACCTGTCCTACCATGTGAACAGGACTGATTGCCACCACTATATCTTGGGGGGAGGAGAAGTAAGGGGTCACTACATACTACATTGCTCCACAATAGATGCTAATGATGTGATCCTGCCTACAATATGACATAATTGCTGAGCAGCCTGACAAGAATACTCCCTAGTATGTAGTATATGCAAGTGCCAGAGTGTAGTGTGTAGTGAGGCCACGTCTAAAGATGAGCGAATCATTCAAAATTCGCTTCGGCGAATGTTCGACGAATTTATGACAAGATTTGTTCTTAATACGAATTTATTCGGTCGAATTTTTGTTCAAAAATAATTGTTGTTTTGTGAACATTTCTACACAAATTACGAACATACAGTCAGCGTTGTAAAAAGTATGCAATACGTGAGCATTAGCATACAAAGTGCGTACGAATCCTTAGCGTACTTTTGATTCACGATTGCGTCATACGCACGAGGCTAGGCCGCAGCGTACAGTCTTTAGAGGCAGTCCATATGAGCTAGAAAAGTAAGGTGCTAGCTATCTGGCTAAGTGCATAATTCACTAAAAAACACAGTACAATAAATGCATTAATATAGGACACATTGCAGTACTTGAAAAACAACAAAAAAGAGGGTAGGAATAGCACAGCAATGCCTGTATTCAGGTTTTAAATGCACGCGGTTATCCACATCCTGGCTTGAAGGTCCCGTATATTGGTAAATGCAGAGATCCGCAGCACTCCAGGAGGTTTGCATCAAAATTGTTTTTTTATTAACAAAGCAAAGTACAGCATAGCTATGCTATGCTATGCTGTACTTTGCTTTGTTAATAAAAAACAATTTTGATGCAAACTTCCTGAAGTGCTGCGGATCTCTGCAAGTACCTGAAAAAGAATACACACAATGGGCTAAAGTGCTTGAACATTGCTGAACCTGTAAAAACATTATTGCTAAAATACAGCAAAGACAATTATGCAAACATTTTAGTGCAATTTCACATTTGCAAGCATAAAAGGCTCAGATATATGTTTGAGTCTCTCCTCGAGTCGTGGCTTGATAATAAAACACTGGAACACAGTCCAAAATGCAATTGTAATTCACATGAGGTAATTTTGTAATCCAAACAGGTAACGTATAATCCACATGGATAATATAAAATAGCAGCAAATAGAGAACCCTTTTTGCAAAGCGGGCTCCCAAAATAAGGAGGGGGGGGGGAATAGGCGCGCTTAGGCGCAACTGGGAATTTTCTGCAGAATGGGGGGAGTCCCGACAAGCCATGACCATCTGGGTGAGAGTCAAACAGGGGCAATACAAACTAAGCAAAAAAAAAGTGCCAACTAGCTCTCACCTGTCAGGTGCAGTCCATGGTGTGGCTCCCATTGGTCCTCTTGAAGTGTCCTTTAAACCAGCCAGTAGTTTGGTTCCTCAGATGGGGGACCTGAAGTCCTCCTTGCTTGAGCTGCTACTGAATGACATCAGAGGACGCTCCTGCCTCCTGAAGGCCAAGCTCGCTGCCGTGGAACTCCACTGCCCTCTTCTTCCGGAAGTCGGACTTGACCAGGTCCGGGTGGTGGTCACGTTGGTGAGCGCTGCAGCCACTTGCGCTTTTCCAGATCCTCCTGCAGGGGCAGCAGGGGTAAGGACTTCTGGCTGCAATAGTGGAGGCAAGGTTGGTACTGGTGGATCACCGTGGATTGGAATGTAAATGATTATGTCAGCTGACCCAGCTGAAAGGACTGTGATGGTGGTGGTGGTGGCAGTCCAGGTATCAGAGGCTCCGGCTGTGGCTGTGGCTTATCCCTGAAGCGGAGGGTGCCATCTGATGACTCCTGAAGGCAGCGCACCGGTACTTCACCTGGTGGTTCCTCCGGCCAATCTTCAGGTGGTGATGTTGGGACCGGGGGCTTAGATAATAGGGTAACCCCTGTAGCAAAGGGGCCTTTCAGGAATGCCATGGGTGTGTACACCAGGTGATCCCCCACGTACAGGCTGTGATGGGGTTGGGGCAGGTACGGCCGTTTAACTGACCTGCGGCCCACAAAGTACTCTTTCCATCCTCATCGTCCACCAGGAAGCCAGAGCCTAGCTCCACCGAAAAATCACAGGACAGTTCCCTTTCGGCACTCCAATGTAGGATCTCCTGGCCTCGAATGGTCCAGTACCTGGATGACCCAGTCCTCCACCGCATTCTTGTAGTCCCAGAGGGTCTGCCCGTAGGCCGCCATCAATGCTGGCACAATCGGGTTCTGCCGTATGGAAGGTGTTGTTGATCTCCTCCTAGGCGGCGAAGTGGACGCTCCAGCCGAATCCGCCACACCAGCCTCAGCAGCCACCTCACCAGCCAGCAAGGAGAATATGGACACTGAAGCCGGTGAGTCTCTCTTGCACAGTTGTGACAACCTGATGTCTGGAGCAGGCGGTGGTTTGGGGAATTCGTCCCTAAAGACCATTTCACTACACTTCGGACGCAGTTCTTTAGCCATGCTTGCTTTACTGTTCAGTGTTCAGCGCTGGTCTAAACTGGTTCAGAGGAGGGAGGAGTAATGAGGGAGGAGTCTTCACTCCCTATATGTGCCAATAGTTAGTTCCCGGTGGGCCGGGCTAGTTTTTCCCGCTCTTGAGGGGGCGTATCGTCATTTTCCCACTTCACAAAGAATGCGTACGTTGCGTACGTAGTATAAGTATCGTACGTAGCGTTAGCATTCAAAATTTTACGAAAATTTACAAATAATACAAAGCGAATCCGAAAAAATCCAGATTCGCTTTGGAGTAGAAAATTTGTAAGATTCGATACAAATCTACGAAGCGGCAAATAGATTCGCTCCTCTCTAGCCACGTTCCCTCACTCCCTTCCCCCCAGACAGTTCTGCAAGTGGCAACCAGTACTACTCACATTCTAAGACCGGTTGATTGCGGCCATTGTTAATCATTTCTGGAAAACCCCTTTAATAAGACCATGTAAATAAACTCTTATCCAAGAGGGCAAAAGTTCTCTCTCAAGTGCCACCTTTTGAGTGGCTACCTTATAAGTTAATATCTGGCCTTCCTCCTAGCTTAGTTAAATTTCTAAGATCTAGGACTCCGTATGTGAACTTGATAGTTTCCACAAGGAGAAATGTAGTGCCCTGGAGAAAGCATTCTTTGGAGTATGTTTTTTGTTGACATTTGCCCCTATTGGTTCTATGCAATGCCATCAATTCACAACTTTATTGCACTTTAAAAGGTTAACTTACTGTGTGACTTATGCTGTTGTGTGCAATTATACTGTTTTTATTGTTAAACTGCATTGCATATGTTTATTGTAATATATCCTGTTTATTTGCGGTATTATAGCACTGTATTTGCACTGCACAATGGAAAGGGTTAATGCTCAGCCAGCTAATACAAATAAACTTTATGACTTCCTACTTATGCAAAGTTTTAAAGAGAAAAAACAGACACTGACCTTCTGATTGTCTGGTTTAGCTCTGTTGTTTATGTATGAAGACTTGTTTTTTATGTCTGGAAAACCTGCTTAGTCATTCCCATAGACCTGAATTGAAACTTTATACAAGTCTATGACAGACTAAAATTGTAACATTGTTGCTGTTTAGGCTGAGATTCTCCATTCCACCCCTCCCACTATAACAGTCTAATTCAGTTAGCAACTGTATATAAGGAGAGCAGTCATAGTCCCTAGTTATCTGGATATAGGGACCAGTGTTTAGTAGGAGAGACTCTTCCAGACTGGAAGAAGACACTAAGTTGGTGATACTCTGCCACAGACCCTGGCTAGCTCAGGTCTTTCTTTAGCATGAAACCTTCTACTGCCAGGGAGGAGACTGGAGAAGTCAATTTAGTGCCTTGTCTGTATTGTTTTGCACTTCAGTTCCTCCAGTAAAGAAGTACACTGGTTTACTGCAAACCCTGCCTCTCTGGACTTATTTCCCATGGGGGTGCACCACGCCTTACCATCCCTTTTGGTGAGCAGCAACATGTGGTACATCTCAATGGTATCCTGCGTAGTTTTGGGACCACTGCAAACCTTGCCACTACAGAAACTTTTTCCCGCAGACCCACATTAAAGTCCTTTCACCATGACAAACCAGTACCCTGTTCTGCGCTAACTTAGGGCAAGTACCCAAAATAGTTGTCTGGTGATGGGTATCTTTTTCTTATGTTAATGATTCAGGTTTTAATCTAAGTTATAACCCAAGGCCTGTTTAAAGGGGAAGATATTGAATCATAGGGTAGTCATCCAATAGATCGCACTAGTCAGCTCTTGTCCTCCTGGATAAGAGCTTATTCACATGGCCTCATTAAGGTACCAGGGACTATAGTACAACTGTTTACATATTTAAAGATTACTTCCATTATATGCAATAATCACACAATATGTCTCATTTTATCTGATAAAGAGATATGCACCTTGAAATATGTTGTAAAACCAAAGGGTTGTGCCAGTCTTGCATTCTTTTGAACTAATAGTCTTTGATAAAGAGTCACCAGTTGTACACCAGAAATCCAGTTGAGGTAGCTGTCCCCTGAGTTTTATTATACTTTTCACTATTCTGTCTAGCACACAACCGCAGTATGTGAACAACAGTCCACTTTCTCCACCTTGAATATCCATGTTTTGCGATACAATGTATTCGAAAAATCTTCAGACCCTTTCACTTTTTTTCCTATTTTGTTATGTTTTGGCCTTATGCTAAAATAAAAAATTCAAGTTTTCCCCCATCAATCTCCACTCAATATACCATAATGCATATCAAAACAAAACCCAAGCCATGAGGACAAAACAACTGCATGTAGAGCTCAGACAGGATTCCAAGCACAAATCTGGAGGATACCAAATAATTTCGGCTGCACTGAAAGTTCCTAAGAGCACCGTGGCCTCCAGAATTCTTAAATGGAAGAAGTTCTGAACAACCAGGACTCTTCCTTCAGTTGGCCGTCCCACCAAACTACTGTACTGTAAGTAATTGGGAGATAAGGACCTTGTTAAGAAATGTGACCAAGAACCCAATAGTAACTTTGTCTGAGCTCCAAAGATCCTGTATGTAGATGGGGGAAACTTCCAGAATGTCAAACATTACTGTATTCCAGCAATCTGTGCTTTATGGCCAGAAAGAAACCTCTCCACGGTAAAATACACATAAAAAGCCTGCCTGGAGTTTGCAAACAAATACCTAAGGGACTCTCAGACTGTGAGAGACAAGATTCTCTGGTCTAATCAAACCAAGATTGAACTTTTTGGCCTCAATTTTAAGTCTCATATCTGGAGGAAATGAGGCACTGTGTATCACCTGCCCAATACCTCCCTACAGAGAAGCATGGTGATGGCAGCATCATCCTGTGGGGTTGGGTTTCAGTGGCTGGGAGAGGAAGACTGGTTAGGGTTTAGAGAAAGCTGAATGGAGCAAAGTACAGAGATATTCTTAATGAAAACCTGATCAAGAGTGATCTGGACCTTAGACTGAGCAAAATGTTCACCTTTCAACAAGACAATGACGCTAAGCACACAGCCTAAACAACAGGAGTGGCTTAGGGACGACTCTGTGAATGTCCTTAAATGGCCATGCCAGAGCCCTGACTTGAACCCAATTGAATATCTCTGAAGCAACCTGAAAACAGTTGTCCACCAGCAGTCCCCATCCAACCAGACAAAGCTTGAGAGGATCTGCATAGAAGAATGGAAGAAAATCCCCAAATCCATGTGTGCAAACCTTGTGGCATCATACCCAAGAAGACCGGATCACTGTAATCACTGCCAAAGGTTCTTAGACTTAGGAATTAGAAAAAGGTTTGAATACTTATGTCAATGCAATTTAGTTTTTCATTTTTATTAAATTAGCAAAGATTTTTAGCATTCTGTTTTTACTTTGCATTATGGAGTACAGTGGTCCCTCAAGTTACAATATTATATTATTATATAATATTATATTATTGGTTCCAGGACGACAGTTGTATGTTGAAACCATTGTAACTTGAGTAATTGCTTCCAAAGCTCCAAAATGTCATCCAAGATAAAAGAAAATTAAGATTTAAGAAAAATAAGCAGATAACTATGACAGATAACACACGTCCTTACATATAACAGTCAGGAATAGCTGCTAACTAGAAACTAATACAGCAATTTTACCAGAGAAGTGGCCTTGATTGGTTGGATCTGAGTCTGAAGCATGGTATGTTGAGTCTAGTTTTAACGTACGATGGACTAGAAAAGACCATTATATGTTGAAAATATTGTATCCTAAGCCCATTGTATCTTGAAGGATTACTGTATTGAGAGCGGAATGATTAGGGAAAACATAGTTGTTTTTTTTTACATAGTTTATAAGGCCGAAAAAAAGACATCTGTCCATCCAGTTCGGCCTGTTTTCCTACAAGTTGATCCAGAGGAAGGCAAAAAAACCCTGTGAGGTAGAAGCCAGTTTTCCCCACTTTAGGGAAAAAAATTCCTTCCCGACTCCAATCAGGCAATCAGAATTACTCCCTGGATCAAAAACCCCTCTCTAGTAACTATAACCTGTAATATTATTACCCTCCAAAAATACATCCAGGCCTCTCAACGTCATTTTTTAAAAATTTAGCATGAGACCGAAAGGTAAAAAAAATATGAAAAAAAGTGATAGGTTCGTAAGACTTTCTGAACACATTGTAGATGTGTATGGGTACAGTAGACAATGGGGCGTTGCCGTAACTCCTAGAGGCTCAGCTCTCTATGCAACTGTGATGCCCTCTGCATTTGATTGACAGGGTCAAGAGGTGAAAAAGTCATCACACCTGGCCCTGTCAATCAAAGTGGAGAAGGCAAGGCAGTTGCAGAGAGAGCAAAGCTTCTATGTGTAACAACAATGCCCCGTTGCTCCGAGAGGCTCATTTGCATATTTAAAACTTTGTTTTTCTCAGCTGCCAAGCACATATGCAATAGATCAGCCATGTTTCATAGGCACAAATCTGATGACAGATGCCCTTTAAGGCTATTTGCAAAGTTGTGTATTTTTAAAAACATTTTAGATGGTTTTAGATGGATGTACATAGTCTTTAATGTCCATCAGTGGTTTTCATGCAACAGTGGTCATCAAATGATGTCATGCTTGTCAACTATATTGCTAACTACAAACCATCATACCACCTTAATAAAATAAACTATAATATGAAAAAAAAGAAAAATGAGAAGGTCAACTGAGTCACGGGTCATGTCTCCTCATTGAAATGTCCGCTTTAGTTTTATGAATAGCTTGTAAATAGACTGTTAATTGCTGAGCAGAGAGAGAGAGAGACAACAGCGGAAGAGAAAGTACATCTGATACTGGGCACAGAAACAAAGCACGTGTGACCTGTAGAGCCGGGTATTGAATTACAAGTCACTCTTTTCTTCTCATTACAGTAACTCAATTATTGTGGAATTAAGTCATACAATGATCGGATTAAACATCTAAACTAGATGAAACACTTATAAAACAAATCTCATGTATTGTGGACAGATCTTTTATATACTGTATAAAGTATATGATAAAGGCTGTACAGGAGAGTAACACGACAGGAGATCAAAAGATCGTTAAACAAATTGTCATACTATATAACTCAGTGTATGGGATGGGTGGGTTGTATAACATTTTTGTCCACCTAGCAGTGTACTTGGCATAACTAAAGACAGGGGCATTGCTAGGCTAAAACATTCGGGGCCTGGGGGGGCGTGGCTAGCGGCCATAGTGAGAAGACGCACTCTTGTACAGCTCCTGCGGCCCAAGCTTTATCTAGTGCCATCGGCAGCCTTAAAAACATCGGCAAGTTGAGGAGAATCACCCAGCACCTCCAGTATATCACCCGCTGTCATCCGAGTCCTGCGGGAGGCCGCTGACCCTCGGCTATCGGGAGATCTGCTCGGGGCCTAGTCGGGGGCCTGAAGCCTGGCCCTCAGGTGACTGCGCCGGTGGAGGAAGCACATTAGAGGCTCTTACTTACCAGCCGATTCCTGGAGACTGTAGGATCTGAGACCTCATCGGTGCCCGGACGGGTGAGGTCCAACAGAGGGTCCGTAGGGCGCAGCGGAGGGTGCGGCAGCAAGGGAGACAGGACTAGCGAACGGCCCGTCCGCCATCTTGCCAAGATACTCTGATGCGGTGCTGATCATTACGGAGTTCTTCTTCTCCAGCTGACAGGGGATTCTTTATTGAGGGCCCTGTAGTGAGATTGTTGTAAGAATCTGGGAGCCCTGTTCAAGATCATAGGCATTCAAGCTAACTCCTATCTCCAGACGGACCTTGCCTATTAACCCTTGCCTCCAATGGGGTGCTCCTGCTCCCCTTGCCGTTAATATCATCTTTGGAGCCAATAAGAGATAATATCAGCAAAATATTTCTCTTTTTATCAACTGGTTGATCCGGGATACAGCTCCGTGTGCCTCTTGTGTAGCCACCACCACGCTTCTACTGTCGGGGTCTCGGGCCCAATTTTTTCAGCTGACATACCTTGTTAGCAAGCTCAGATGAGCCAATAAATATCTCCCTGGGGCGGACATAGCAAGCCCTCTGTTTCTTCATACAAAACGGCAGCTAGAGTTCTTTTCCTCACCAAGTTTGTGCCTTATTCATCGTAAATCTCACAATGGGGAAGATTGGGAAGCCGGACTTTCCCAGCACGTTGAAGGCGCATAAGGGGCAACATGAAATGCAGAAATATCTGAATAAACCAGCATCTCCTTCTACAAATGCGCAAAAGCATCAAACAATAACCCCCCAACCGCCTAGAAAAGAATGTTCTGATTCAGAATTAAACGACACCGAGGAGGTCGCCGAGAAAGATACGCAACTTAAAACTACTCACAAGACTCAGCAAAAGATCATTGAGACTGCACTACAGCCAGTTATGTCTGAACTTTCTGCTATTAAGCAAGATGTCAGAGAGATTGGAGGACGGGTAGAGCAGCTGGCGGAACACCAAACATCGCTCATTAAACATGGGGTAGCTACCTCGCAAGCCCTGCAGTCGTGTCAGACCCATTTGAATAATATCCTATCTTACGTGGAAGATCAAGATAATAGAGGAAGGAGGAACAATCTTCGTATAAAGGGGGTTCCAGAATCTCCCACCACTTCTGAGGTCATGGACACCACGTACTCCATTTTGCGTTCGCTTCTGCCACCAGAGCAGGCAGAAACATTGGTGGTCGAGCGCGCTCATCGTGCACTGAGGCCAAAACGTAAAGAAGGAGATCCTCCCAGAGACATTATATGCAAAATCCTTAATTACCAACATAGGGATGCTATTTTAAGAGCAGCGAGAGATGCTAACGATCTATCGTTTGAAGGTTCCACTATTGCCTTCTTTCAGGATTTGTCTCCAGTTACCCTCAACAAGCGACGACAGATGAAACCGCTCACGGATGCTCTGAGATCCAGAGGGTACCTTTATCACTGGCTGTTTCCCTTTGGCCTAGCCTGTACCATCCAAGGGACCACAAGATATGTCAGGCGTCCTGAGGACATTCTCCCTTTTTGTGAAGCCATTGATATGGATCCAACGGAGGTCCCTACATGGGCCCAGATCACGGATGTTGCTGATCTTCCCAGGCACCCATCAATCTCTCCCTGGAAGACACAGAGACAACGCGGCGGCGGGCAGAGTACTTCAGCCACTAATGACTGATTTTGTGTTGGTTCATACTAGTTAAAAGAGTATTACGACCTACCTCAGGAAGGATAGTCTGTTAGTTTTAAGTTGAATGAGAGTAGCTTAGGCTGCTATTTTGAAAAGTTATACAAGCTGACAGTGCTGAACTTATTGTATAGTTATTCACGCTGACAGTGTTGAATTTACCGTATGTTTATTAGCTGGTTATTGTATGATTATTATAGAGTCAGTCGA
Source organism: Rhinella marina (assembly GCA_900303285.1). Taxonomy (NCBI): domain Eukaryota; kingdom Metazoa; phylum Chordata; class Amphibia; order Anura; family Bufonidae; genus Rhinella; species Rhinella marina. The sequence continues at coordinate 198,017 of ONZH01011878.1, forward strand.
CTATAATGTTCATATTGTAGTATCCGCCGAAAGAGTGTAACATGTGAGGGCTCTGTCCATACCCCAAAGATTCTCTCTAACTTCCTACAGGGTAGACAGTTAGATCCTTTAAGCACTATTTTCTTGTCCGGTTGTATACCCACTGTTTTGTAACTTGTCTCTTTTTTATTTCTCCTTTTCATGGCAAGTATAAATGTGATCACTTGGAACGCGCGGGGTCTTAACTCCCCTCAGAAAAGATCCCGTATTTTACAGCACCTGAGAGCTTTGCACTGTGATGTAGCTATATTGCAAGAAACGCACTTCAAGAAGGGTAAAGTACCTAATTCACCCCAATCTTCCTTCTCGCAGTGGTTCCACTCCTGTTTTGGCCTGTCTAGGTCCAGAGGTGTGACCATTGTGTTCAAGAAAGCTCTTCCCTTTGATTTGCTCACCTCCATGTCAGACCCGGAGGGCAGATACTTATTTTTGAAGGGCACTATAGGGAACACTAAAGTTACAATTGCTGGTCTATATGCTCCTAACGTTCTGCACGCTTTCACTGAGGGAATTTGCATTGTGGGAGGCGATCTGAATGTAACATTGGAACCTATGCTGGATTCCTCTTCGGGTAAAGCCCACTCCTCTCAAAAGAAGTTACGGGCATTGAAACGTTCGCTCGCAACCCTAGCAGTCAGGGACGTATGGAGACAATTGTTTCCTTCAGGGAAGGATTATACTTTCCATTCAGAAGTGCATAAATCATACCAGAGGATGACTACCTTTTCCTTTCTGACCCCCATTTGCATTTACTCAAAGGAGCTACCATAGGGAACATTGGTATATCAGATCATGCACCAGTCTCCATGTCTATCACGATTGAGTCTCTCCCACTTAGAGGATATTCATGGAGATTTAATGATTCTATCCTACGCAACCCCTCTCACAAACAAAAAATTGAGATGGCAATTCAACGCTACTTCAGTGAAAACGGGTCGTCCCCGGTTTCCTCCACGGTTCACTGGGAAGCCCACAAGTCTGTTATTAGGGGTGAACTAATTTCACTATGCTCATTTGTGAAAAAGCAAAGGAGGCAGGAGATGGATGATTTATTGGTTAATATAGCGAGACTTGAGCGGGTGCATAAACAAACATTGGCAGTCCAGTCCTTAGCAGAACTAACATCTATGAGGGAGAAACTAAATCAAATACTTAACGTTAAGGCATCCAGGGCGTACCTGTACTCGAAAGATAAGATATATATTCATGGCAATAAAGGGTCCCGTTTGATGGCCCTTATGGCAAAAAAGAGAAGGGACCAACTATTCATTAAAGAAATCAGAGATGCTTCAGGGACGACATTCACAAACACAAAAGACATAGCTACTCAATTTGAAAAATTCTATTCCACCCTTTATAATCTAAGGGAGGGGGAGATTGAGGGGGAGGGACATAGAATTGCACAAGTAGACGCTTTTTTAGATTCGTTGAAATTGCCCTCACTTTCCCAAACACACGTTGAGGCGTTGAATGCTCCTTTTACAACAATGGAGTTACAAAAAGTTCTGAAAGAATCTCCCCTAAACAAAAGCCCAGGTCCAGATGGCCTCCCAGTTAGTTACTATAGAGCCTTCTCACAGGTCTTACTCCCTCACTTGCTGCAGGCCTTTACTTCGGCGGCCAGAGGTTGCGACTTTCCTCCTCAGTCCCTTATGGCCCACATTATAGTTTTACCCAAAGAGGGCAAAGACCCGGGTCTTTGTGGTAGCTATAGACCCATTTCCCTACTAAATACGGACATCAAATTGTACGCCAAGCTGCTAGCAAATAGGCTTCAGTCCCTCCTACCTTGTTTGATTGACCCAGAACAAATAGGTTTTGTTAAAGGGAGAGAAGGGAAGGACAACACCCTGAGAGTTTTACACCTCATCCAGTACGCTAAAATCAAGCAGATTCCCTTAGCCTTACTCTCTACCGACGCCGAAAAGGCCTTTGATAGAATAGATTGGTTATATATGGAAAGGACGCTAATCAAATTTGGGCTTCCTATGGATTGTGTTAGGGCTATAATGGCATTGTACAAGAACCCCTCTGCTTCTATTAGAGTTAACGGCTGTATGTCTGCTAACTTTTTGATTCACAATGGGACGAGACAGGGCTGCCCTCTATGTCCTCTGTTGTTTGTTCTTACGATGGAAACCCTAATACAACACATACGACAGCTACCAGATGTCAGAGGCATTAAAATAGGAGGCAAAGAACACTTGACGGCGGCATTTGCGGATGACCTTCTCATTCTCACGTCTAATCCCGAGTTGTCCTTCCCTGCTCTATCAGACACCTTTGAACACTTTCATCGCCTCTCCAATTTTAAAATAAATCCTTCTAAATCGAATGCTTTAAATATCACTTGTCCAGCTAGGATGGTAGATCGGGCCAAGGATCGCTCATCCTTTACATGGGCGTCCTCCTCCATTCCGTACTTAGGGATACAGCTATCTCCTTCCTCGGAGGATTGGTACTCTCACAACTATGTACCCCTGCTTAAATCTATAGAAGATATAATGAAATCTTGGAAAATTCCCTATATTTCGTGGCTAGGGAGAGTGAATTTACTGAAAATGCTGATAGTTCCGAAAATTCTATATGTGCTGCAGGTTCTACCCATATTCATTCCTCGGTCCTTCTTTCTGAAACTCCGCAGCCTATTCCTGAAATATGTTTGGAATAATGGTATGTGTAGGGTTGCCTATGCCACTTTAATCAAACCAAAGACGAAAGGAGGAGTGGGCTTTCCTGATCTAGAGAAACTATATGCTGCAATTCAGGCCTCGAGGGTCATAGACTGGTACAAACAACCTAGAAACAAATTGTATGTGCGGGTTGAAGAGGAGGTGGCTGGTTTCTCCCTTACGCAGGCGTTAATTTGGGTGAAAATGGGCAACCGCATTCCCGCTACTGTCTCTACTCTAACGAAAGCACCACTCTTAGCTTGGCATTCCCTCTCTGAAAATGCAGATCTCTGGTCCTATCCTTCACCTGTCATGAGGTTGGGAGACCTGTTAGGACTTGCTTCCCCTTTTACAGGGGCATGGACATCTCTACAAAGGTTACTCAATGCGTATTCCATGGGGGATATCCTATCTGACGGGACTTTTCCAGAGCTAACTTCTTTGCGCTCTAAGTCAAATTGCTCAGGACTGGATGTCCTTACGTACTCTCATTTGAAGTCTAGCTTTAATGCTGTTCCAGACAAGAGTAACTTTTGTAGAGACTTAACGGGGTATGAAAAATTAGCAGTGCAATGCTCTCCAGTTCAAAAACTGATCTCAAAAATATACATGGCTCTCCTACTTCCCTCCGCGGAGGTACAGTTATCTTACATTGGGGAGTGGGAAAAGGAACTGGGAATTACGTTCACTTCAGAAGAAATTGGAAATATTTACTCTAGATGCTGTGGTCCATCTAAGTGCATTACACTTCAGGAAACCTCATATAAGTTGGTGAGCCGTTGGTACAAAACGCCCATAGCACTTCACGCAATGTACCCCTCAGTTCCACCTGTTTGTTGGAGATGCTTATCCGACATAGGGTCATATACTCACATTTGGTGGGAATGCAGACTCATCAAGAGATACTGGGAGTCAATAGGTAGAATCATTTCCAAAGTTTGCCCAGGTTCCCCCAAGCTCTCCACCAAGATTTTGTTTTTGAACTTGTTTCCCTCAGGTTCTTCCCGTTTCAATTTTGCTCTATGGGTTCATCTAGTTCTGATTGCAAAGGCAATGGTGCCACTGTACTGGAAGCAGGAATCTGCCCCGCCAGTTTTGCAATGGATTCACAAGGTGGGTCAGGTGGCAAGGTTGGAGGAACTGAGTTCCCTATCTTCGAAATCTCTTGCAAAGTTTCGGAAAGTCTGGTCGCCATGGCTAGATTTCTCTATGAGGGGAGACCTCCAGCCTTTTCTATCTGATGCCTGATAGCGATGTGAGTAGATACAGAGGTTTCCCCCGCGCGTTCCAAGTTCCTGTCATGGACATTGTAGGTCCATGGAATGTTTGCATTTTCAAGGTCACTTTCTGACCTATGTTTGATTACTGTTTAGTAGAGTATTTCTTATTTACCTAAACTATTATATTGTCTGCTTTTGGTTCGTCATTGTTCCATCATTAGTAGGGGTGGTCAGGGGGGCTTTTCTACCCTCCCAGGCCATCTCAAATAAACCTGAAGCTATGTAAGTCTTTATGTGCTGTACTGTATATCTTGTAAGACACATGTTGTGTGTTGTTATTTGCCTTTAAAAATTTAAAACTAATAAAAAGAGATTTATTAAAAAAAAAAAAAAAAAACATTCGGGGCCTGGGCCCTGATGTTTTCCCCCAGGCCCCGAATGTCCTGCCTGTTAGACAGATACAATTGTATTGCCGTCCTCAGGACGGCAGTACAATTGAATCTAATACACTGCAAGATATGTAGGACCTGTGATGACATCATCACAGGTCATGTGATCAGTGCCGTCCAATACTGCACTGGTCACATGACTGTGACATCATCACAGGTCATTTTCAACCCCTGTCTTCTAAACTAAAGAGGAGAATTGTGGGGAAGAAGCTGCAGTGAGCACTGCTACATCAGAAGAGGTAAGTGAAAGGGAGAAGCAGAGGGATGCTGGGAGTTGTGGTTATTTAACTGGGACTGTATGTTAGGGCAGAAGGGAGGGATGCTATCATGGGACTGTGTGTTGGAGCTGACTTGGGCAGGGTTCTGTTAGGGTGCTTTCACACCTGCGGCATGGGACTCCGGCAGGCTGTTCCGACGGGTGAACAGCCCGCTGGATCCAAGCTGCCGCAGTGCACGTGTGGGAACAGCCTGCCGGAGTCCCCTGCCGCAGGTGTGAAACTAGCCTTAGTCTACTTTCACACTTGCGTTGTAAGGATCCGTTTGTGAGATCCGTCATAGGCTCACATAAACAGTCCAAAACTGATCAGTTTTGCCCTAATGCATTCTGAATGGAAAAGGATCCATTCAGAATGCATCAGTTTGCTTCAGTTTGCTTCAGTTCAGTCTCCATTCCGTTTTGGAGGCGGACACTAAAACGCTGCTTGTTATTTACATGGGACTGCATGTTGGAGGTGGCTGAGGGCAGGTTTATTTTTT